>PVIH01016001.1:0-47271 GCA_004025045.1 Sigmodon hispidus
AACTTACAAGTATTCTGAAATAGAACTAACAAAATTAACATGAGTTGGAAAATGGAATAAGGCAAGTTCAAGTTAAGGTCTCCAGTAGGGTTGTTAGGGTTAGAATATCTTCCAGCTTCTCTGCTGTTGGTAAGCTTGTATGCAGCTGGCCTTTCTTAATTGGATCTGAGGACTTGTTTTGTGTCCCCCCCCTAATTTTAATTTTCTCAGCTTTGAATCTGTTGCTTAGAGATTTAGTTTACTGCTCAGTTTGGTTTGGGAGGGGGCTGTAACTAAACAATTTGTTAGCCTTTCAATTAAAAAAGACACAACGTCATGTGGTATGTCATCTTTATATCATTGTTCCCGTATGGGGAAAGACACTACTTGCATGTAAAAAGTAATTTAATCTTTAACATTAAAGTGTATGGCAGAACTCAGAAAACAGACATTCTAAATGCAAGCTGCTTTTCAATAAAAAGTAATACAATAGGTAGTAAACAAAAAAAAAAAAGGTGATTAAATATTACTATCGGTTTTAAATTTAGTAATTAGGAGATGGGCAATGTGTTGATGAGGAGCGTGGGCCTTCACGCCTGATGACCTGAGGTCAAAGCTAACCACGGTCTCAGGCAAGAGGCTCAGCTGTACTGAGCCTTAGAGAGCTCATCATAGTGAGACTTATTTTAAAGGTCTGTGAGACTGCAACAATGCCTGGCAAGTAGGTGGCACTCAACAGCTACCAGCCTTTATTTATGCTATTGTTTGGGTGTGTCCCCTGGCATTCAGGTATTGGAAACTTAAACCCAGAAGTCCTGCGGGAGTGATATTTGGAGATGAAACCCTTGGGAGGTAATGAGAATTGCAGGAGGTCATGAGGGTGACTTCTCTTATGAGGACACTAGTGACTTTGTAAGAGAGATCTGGGCTTGTATGCTTGCCCTGTGTCAGCATGCGTTGTTTGCACTGCCTTGGGTCTCTGCAGAGTCCTCCTTTAGAAAAGGACCCCGGCAAACTTCAGCCCTATAATGTCCCTCCTACCCTTCACAAGTGTAAACTAGGCTAGCTTTTGTTTTTATAAATTCCTCAGCCTGTAGGATTCAGTTGCAGCAACTTAAAAGGATAACAAATACTTACATTAAAATATTGTTAATGCTACCTGAAGTCAAGGATTTTGTTTTCTTCTTGTTTGTTTTGCTTTCTATTTAAATAAACAGGGTGACTTCCAACTGGGGTTAAAGATATTTCACCTGCCTCAACTTCTCAAGAAACTGGTACTGTAGGCATGTGCAAAATTTGCCTTTTTCATAAAACTGGCTCTAAATTTCTATAATCTGTACCTGAGACAGAAATTGTGATAAAAATTATGGTTGCTTTTCTAAAGAAACTATCTTGGGAGGGTTTGGCACTTTATGCAAGCAAAATGTGAAAATAACTTTGCTTTTACTTTTTCTCACTTCAAATCTCCTTCATTTTCAGAGATTTAATTTAGAAACTGTATAATAGTGTTGTTATTGTTTTCCTACAAATGGCTAGCTCGTTAGAAAAGGTGGAAGAGAGAAGGGGAGGGGAGCAAAGCTTCATCATAACGGTTAATTTTTGAACTGGAAAGTAAGTGCTTAGGAGCACAGCGTTGGGTTTAGACTTGTTTGTTGTCTGAATTTGAAACTAGGAACATAAGCGCGGAGGCAGCCTTGTAAAAGAGTAGGGCGTCCCTGGGTGGGCTCGAACCACCAACCTTTCGGTTAACAGCCGAACGCGCTAACCGATTGCGCCACAGAGACTTCGGTGCTGTTGGGAGCTCCAGTTGAGACCTTTATGAAGAATATAAAGGCTCCGCGACTTTTTCTCCCGCCTGATTCTTATTAGAAGCGGAAATTTTATTAAACGTTCTTAATCCTTTCGAGCCTGCCTTCCACTTCTGAAGCATATTGGACAATTATGTTTCAAGATGGAGCAGAAATACGTCACGACGTGGATTAAAACACTGTTGCTTTTTCTCCAACCCCTGTTTGGAAGGTTCAGTTTCAATAAGATGACAGTTTCTGATTGATTGGTTACCTTTTGTAAGGACGTTAAAAAGCTCAGCTCTTGAGCTGAGTTTTTTCTTTTGTTTCTGTTCGTGCGGTTTTTTGCCCGCTGATCTTACGTTATTTACTGAGCTTCTTCGAGGCCGTCTGGTTGTATGCCTGTCTTTTGTTTTTGGATCCAGGTTTTATTAAACCATATATGCCACCCCTATTTGCGTTTTTACTTTATTCAGTGCGATTGTCACAGTAACATTTCGTTACAATGTATCCCCGAGGCTTGCGGGCAATTGCTGAATTGGTCCTAATTTTCTCTGCTAAGAACTCTTCACCTGTGTTTAAGCCACGTTATTAAACACGTACCTCACAGGCTTTTTAAAAAAATAAATTACAAAAGAAAAAACATAGGATTTAGGATTAGCTGGGCACATTTTAGCACAGAATCATTGATTGCAAACATATTCCGTCCCTAGAAATATTCCGTAGGAAAATCTTTCCTTCCTCTGGAAGTTTACTTGATGCCTTTTCAATACTGTTCAAAATCTTATTTTTGCTCCCACTGTCCCCGCTTCCAAGAAGTAATAGTTTCCACTTGAGAACTTGATATTTCCGTTTTTATGCCACTAAATTGCTCTGGCCGTGATCCTCTGAAAAACGATCCACATCGGGACTTATAGAAGTTGTGTGCGACATGCTTTAATCCAACCAACATTTCGAGTCCTCCAATTGCGTGATGACAACTTAAATTGGCTTTGGAACCAATTAGCAGAGAAGTTCCTTGAAAGCTTGAGCTGTTACACAGCTGGGCATTCACACCAAGCTGGACCTCTCAGTTTTCAACGCACTTTTAGATGTGCACTTGAAAATTCTGAATTTGAAACAAACTAGAAACCTTCTGGAGAGCATGCTGATGCCAAATATAATTATATGTTGTTGATTTCAAACCTTAACTTTAAAATATATGTTCATCCCTGCTAAAGTCAGAAAGTGCTGACCCTCTTTCCTCAAACTCATAGTCAAAGTTTCTCCTCTTCTATTCTGGGGATTATTTAGCTGGAACAAATTGCAACCTTGTACTTCTCAGCCCCTTCATTAAATAAATATTTACTCTTCTGCTGAGAATATTAACAGCAGTTCTGCTCATGCCTATTTCTTCCTCTCCCACCTCTGTTCCTGACTCAAACATCGCTCTTCTAGCATTTTCACTTCTACAAAGAAACAGAAGGCATTCAGGAGAGAAACTAATTCAGAGAGAAAGAGTAACTCAGTGCACACCAAAAATCTGTCTGTGCTGAGTACTGCTGTAAAAAAACTATCTTCAACCCTGCTTCTATCTTTGTTAACATCTTAAATAAAATAAGGATTAGTTCCAGGAACTAATCAGCCTTGCTCTTTTGTATCCCTACACCTGAAAAAACTTCAAAAGAACATACACATATTTTTAAAATATTGAATGGAACCAGAGCATCTTACTTCAGTGACACCTGTTGACACCCCTTTTATATGCAAAGTGCACATTTAACCAGGGTAAGAGAGCAGCGGATGTTACCGGCTCAATGTTCATAATCACCTCATCTTAGGCCTTAATATTTATGCACAACTTTGAAGGCCCATTTAAGTCTATTGACAATTTTAGAAACACTTTTCTCTTAAATTTTAACCTAGGAAAAACGATTCCCATCATCTCATTAGCACTCAGGTCTTTAAAATTGCTAAAATTGAACAGGACTGGATATTGTGTTTCTTTTTGTACATTGCACACCACTCAACTGCAAATTTACCTTTCCCAGGAACACTCCTATCAATGGAGGCTGACTAGCGCAGATTAATGGGCCCATATATTTAATTTTCTCCTGGGAGAGGAAAAGAGAGAAAGAACATCTGTGCAAATGGCCCCACGTGTCTTACTAGACAAGGCAAGCCAGACCACAAGGATTTATGGAACCCCAGTTACCATGCAGGCAGGGCTTTCCGAAAAGGCCCCAGCTTCATCCAAGAACAGGTAGCTCCCAGGAACTCCTCTAACTCAGTGGGCTAGCCTTAGTGCTCTCCCGTTACTGAATCTGGGAAGGACAAAGTTGTTTAAAAAAAGGAGCAGTCCAGTTGGAGCTGTATTTTAAACAGCAAGTTGAGAAATCGTCCACTAACTGGTCTTAGTTGTGGTTCCCGAAACCAGTTAAAGGAAAACACTGCCCAGACCCCTACAGAGCAGGAAAGGACAGAGATCTGTGTGAGTTGCTTACACATGACCTATATAGTATGTTAAACTGAGTTCTGGGATGCAAGTCCACTTAGGAAAACCTTTCCTTCTTAGAAAGCTGGGACTCGGAGTCAGTCACTTTGGCAGGCAGGCAGCTAGGGGCTTATGAAGAACTGGGGTGTGGAAGTGACCAATAGGTCCAGTTACTCATAAAATGCACAAGACAGTTCAGAAAAATCTTTGAATATCATTTTTTTTTAAAAAAATCATTTTTTAAACCCTGTCTCTTGGAGCTTTAGGTGAAATTATTAGTAGCTTCCCCTACTGTATGTTAATAAACATGATATATGAGAACAGATAAAGGCAAAAATAGCACATTAATACTCTACCCGAAGTCTTCAGATAACATTAAAATATGGGCTCACTCTCTCAATTTCTCTCTCTGGTATGTGGAAAAATATCCCAAATCATTTTATAGGATTAAAAAAAATAAATAATAAACTAGAATTTTAATCAGCTATTGGCTGTAGCACTACGGTATCATTCCCCAGTAGTCTGCATTTTAACTGGTCCCAGTTAAACCTGAAAGTGGGAGACTGGGGACCTCTAACTTGTTTCTATGCATGGGGTTTGGGTTGCGGGATCTTTCCTGAGAGACCTTGTGGTCAGTAAGCCTAACAAGTTCTTCCTCAGCTCCACCTCTTCTTTCAGCAAGGGAGTCACAGCTCTGTCCCCAATGAGAGCACCGAGGCAGCTTTAGACAGCAGTCCTCTGCGCCCATCTGCACAGGAAAAGTTCTGTTCTGATGGCAATACTGCCAAGCTTGCCTTTTTAAAAAATTGTTTCTCTTTTCTTTTCCTTATGACCCTCCCTTTCTCTTCTCCTTTGACCTTGCCTCAGGGGTTTTGAGGAAAGTTATTTAGCATTCTGCAAGGGACAGACGGATGGTCACTAACAAGAGAACTGTTCAAGTCTCGTGCCTAGCTTGTTTAAAAATTAACATTAAGCCCATTGTGGTAGGGGACAATTATAATTACAGCCCTCGGGAGGCGGAGTCATGAAAGTCAAGACTCAAAGTAGTCTTCAGTTATATATACTGAGTTCCAGGTCAGCCTAGGCTATAAGATACCCTGACTCAAAATACAAAATTAAAAATCAATATATTTTTAAACTTAGAATAGATACGTCTTTTTATTTGCTTCAAAGAAATAAAGTAAACAGATGCTAAAGAAAGAGATTTCGATAAGGATGAGGGCGGGTATCATCCGAAACCCAGAGTAGAGAGAGGATTCAGTCTGGCCCAGGGTGAGAGGAAGATGCTGAGCAGGGGCCACCAGCTTACTCCAGTGCCAGGGAGTAAATCGTGGTTTGTATAGTTCAGAGGTCTGCTGAAAAATAACACATGAATATTTTTCTAAAATGTTAAACAATTATGTCACTTAAAATTTAAAGATCAATAGTTCTGTGTCAAAACAAAGAAAAATTGATTCAACTGGAAGATGTCCTTTCAATGTATCCCCCACGTCTTTAAGGCAGTGGTGATGTACACCTTTAATGCCAGTATGCAGCAGGCAGAGGCTGACAGATCTCTGTGAGTTCAAGAAAGCCTACCAAAAAAAAAAAAAAAAGATTCCTCTAAGCCTCTAGTTGTTAAAGCTCTAGGTACCTCATGCAATTCTGATGGCGCCCAGGTAGGCACATCTGTGGGCACAGAGATGACACAGAAAAGTGTGACCAGTCCCTACATCTCCAGTTCCAGTCAAAGTTCAGGTACATTAGACTAATGTCCTGGAGACTGCTTCCCTTCATGAATCCATTTTCCACAAAATGGACAGGAAGCCTTGAGTCAAAGTCAGTAAATCCTGAGGGCAGCTGTGCCTTGCTGTCCACATGTCTTTTTAAATGTCTGAAGACAGATAACAGTATCCTCCTATTTAGAGCAAGGGGTGTGCTCTACCTTTTAAGCAAACCTGTTGTAAAATCTTGAGCATGACAAGGTGGTGTGACTACCTTGTGCTCCCGTGTATTTACATACTAGCTCACCAAAAAGATGTCTTTCGAAAATGAAGTAACAGGTATAAAACATTTTCCTGTTGCTTACAGTTTCTGGGATTTGGCCAAAGTTACATTCTGGAGCTGGGGTTATAACATAAGGTACAGTATTTGTTTAGCACTTCTGAGGTCCCCAGAATACACATACATACAAACACACACACACATTGTGTGGGGGGGATAATTTTCTCTGGGACCATTTAAGATAAGAACACTGTCACTCTCCTAGGAGGCCAGGTTGAAATTCTGGCATTATCTTAAGTTTCTTTTCTCTTTCACCTGATTAATAGGTCACATTCCTACCAATATGTCTCAGCTCTGACTCCATCCCTTCCTTTCCACTACTGTTTCTAAAACTCTGTATTAGGCCAATAAATTTCATGTATGTATTTCCCTATTAGAACCCGGCTCCAGTAGGTATATACTAAAAATGATACACTGTAGCAATACATTTGATACACTGTATCATTGTATGTGAGATCTTATACCATTATATGCAATATAATGTACCACCACTGCTTAGGACATGTAAAATAAGCAGACCCTGTGATAAATACTAAGGATCATCTCTCTCTCATTACTTTATAATATGCATCATTGTTAGGGCTCCCTTTAATTTTCTTTTATGGATGTCGGGCCTCACTATACTAGGTAAACACTCTATCATAAATCGTGCCCCCAAACCATGGTTTAAAATCTAAATTCTTAATCTACAGAGGCTGAGAATACTGTAATCTCAACACTCAGGAGGCTGAGGCAAGAGAATGGAGACCATTCTGGACTGCATAGGAAAACCTTACCTAACAGCAAAACAAGACTCCTCAATTTAAGCTTCAAATAACTTGCCCGAGGCTCCCATTGCTCCTTGACTCTGCCTACCTTCTGCTAAACCTGGGATTAAAATGCCCTCCTTTATCTTCTCCCTCTTTAGCCTGGCATCTGGGTATTGGTTCCTTGCTGCAGACTGCTGTAGCAGCGTTGACTCCCCCACACCTCTTACTCTGGTGGAATTGTGGACTCATTTAGTTCCCTTCCTCTGCTGGGCTCACACAGAAATGTCACCTCACTAAATGTCTCAGATAATTTCAAACAGTTGTGAGAAGTGAAACAACTGTCTTAGATCTCTTTCATGGAAAATCGACACAAAAGTTCCTCCTAAGAAACATACCATTCAAAAGAGTGTAAGTCGCTGTCAGAGGCCAGCAGGCCTGGTATGCTGGCTAATATTCAGAATCCCAGAACTAGAGGGGATCTGAACTCACAGTCGGTCTAGTCATAGAGTTCCAGGCCAAATTTTGTCTCAAAAAACAAAACCAAAAACTACTGAGGAACTAAGTGAGCTCAGGTGAGGGAGTTCAGAGGGAAGGGGTGCCGGCTTCACCAAATAATGGCCTGAGTTCAATTGCTGGGACCTATGTATAAAGGTGAAATGACTCCACGAAGTTGTCTTGGGACCCCACCACCACACACACACACAGTGCTCACCTAAACATCATACAGTAATAAATATTTTTAATTGGCAAGTATTTAATAAAAGAAAGAATCCAAATCAGTTACTTGTCAAAACAATTCTTAAACTCTGAGGGTTGTCATGTAAGTCACCATGTTGGAGGTGATTTTGACATCGTTAAAGCTACAGTGTCTCCTAGCTGATTCATTCACACCACACTTTATACAACACTGGTTGTGACATAATTACAAGTCCTTTACAAATATTTACTCATATAAATTTTAAAGGCTGGGGTTAGAGCTCAGTAACAGAGTACTTGCCCAGCACCTGTGAGGAGGCCTTGGGTCCCATTTCAAGCGCCCTGAGCTATAACAACATTGCGATAAACTTCCCATTATTATCATCTGTGTTTTACAGATTTTTAAAATTTAGGAGGTAAGTAATTCACTGAAGGTCACAGAGCTGGTGGCAGAATAAGAAGTCAAGAGCAGCCATGCTTCTCTAGATGGTTCCAGAGTGTTACACTACAATGCAGTGTGTGTGTGTGTGTGTATGTGTGTGTGTGTGTGTGTGTGATGAGATCCAGGTCTTTTCCTACTGTAGAAACACTCTGCCATGTCTCTAGCCTTCTTTTCTTTTCTTTTTTTAAACTACAGAATGGTTCTCATGTATTGTACAATTAAAAATTCCCATAAACAATTTGGAAACTTTTAAAAACATTGCACTAATTTACAAGGGTTTGAATTTGATGTGTTTGTAGAGTCAAAAGTCTCAAGAAACAGTGGAAGAATTCTACTAGATTTTACAAGTGATAATATGTAATTTTGATGCCTTTCTCTTTTATTTTCTCTCAAAATGAAGTCTTTTCCTGACACATTTGGAGTAAATATGAGGCAATATATCGAGACCCTGTCACATGTGTACAAAAAATTTTAGTCAAAACAAGAAATAACAAAATTGCAAAGACTACAAATTGAATTTTGAGATTCTGTGGCCTAACTTCTAAGAAACTTTGGATTTATGTCCAAGAATCCTTCGATTATGCTAAATCTTTAGTCTAAATCTACAGACAAAATTAATAAAAGATTTTTCTAGAATCCCTTAAGATCAGAATTAGTGATCTGAAGGGTGTTGCCTTGAGTTGAAGAACAGTTTCCAAGTTATAGCAACATTACACAATCTTTTACATAACATTCCAATTCAAAGTTGATGTTGTTTTTTGAAACTGACAGAGGTACAAGACTAATGCTAAACCTAGGGGTCTCTCAGTGAGCCTCACCCACACACAGCTTTCAGGTCAGCTGCAATGGTAGGGCATGTGCCACCATGCCCAGCATAATTGATTTTTTAAAAAATGTTCCATAAAACATGAGGAGGAGATTGCCAAAGTCAACATCATTAACATAAATAGAGTTACATGAAAGGGCCCTGCAGGTGAGCATTTAAATTTGGATTTGTGCGTGTAATTTATTTTAGATAGGGTTGTGAAAGTCTCTCTCTCTCTCTTTTTTTTTTTTTTCAAAGAAGTGTGAAAGAAAATGTGTAACCACAGAGAATAAGAATTTCTTCTGAACTATTCATTGGGTTACTCCCGGGCTTGAGTGCTGGGTGGATGCAGAGGTCATGGGATAGAACTGATAGTCACACACGGGACAGGCAGGGTGGTGCTGACATCACTCACCAGGGGAGAATAGTCACTTCCAGCAACAGCACAGGGACAGCTGCAAACCCACATGTGAAAGGAAGAAGGTGAATTCCAGCTCACATCAGGCACAGACACTCACTCCAACTAGAGCAAACCAACGCAGGAGAGCCCAAGATCTGAGATGCTTCAGAGAAAGCACAGTCCTCACATGCATGTGTCAGTGTGTGTGTGTGTGTGTGTGTGCGTGCCTGTGTGTGTGTGTGCCTGTGTGTGTATACACTTTTGTACTGTGTGGGTGCTACACTGCTCGTGTGGAAGTGAAAGGGTGCCCCTGAATGTTGGTCCTCATCTGTCACTTAATTTGAGACAGGGTTTCATTGCTCATGAGCTTCTGGGGGTTCACAGCTCTATGTCTGTGGGTTCTGGGAATTCAAACTTAGGCCATCAGATTTGTGAGGCAAGTGCTTTTATCAACATTTCCCTGACTCAGCATCCAGTTCATTTTTTTGTAATGGTTTCTTAGACATGATATGAAGAGTGCAGCCATAAAAAATAAAATAAAGAACTGGATGCTGGGTCACGGAAATGGTGGTAAAAGTCAAATGACAAGGTAATACTTTACTATTGAGAGTATGGCGTAATCAAAGATTTGGACCAGCGCTGGCCAGGGTGTGGAGAGGAACTGGGGTCCTTCGACACTGCTGACAGAGATACAAATTAATGCTAAACCAGGGTTCTCCTACAATCCAGCAAGTCCACTGCTAAAACTGAGACTCCTAAAACTAGTCCTAAACACCAGAAACACATGGCCACATGAAAACTTAGACAATAACGCCAACAGTTATATTGTTCATAGTCACTTGAAAGTGGTTATAAATTCAATTGTCCATCACTTAATGAGTATTTGATGTGATATGTCCAATGAACTGACTATTATTTAGCTATAAAAAGGGAATAGTGTCTTGAAATATGTTAGAAGATAAACGAACCCCAAAGTTTCATGCCCACACTTTTTATGCCACAAGAAAGAAGCCACATACAGACTACATATTGTGTAATATCACACACACACACACACACACACACACACACACACACACACACACACACACACCCCAATACATCCAGAACAGTTAGATCTATACATACAGAAAGAAGAAGCCAGGAATGTGCAGTGTTGGTGGAGATGGACTATTGTTCTGTGCAGATGATAAAAATGTTCTGAAATTGGTAGAGAACTCCTTGTAAAACTTCATAAAGTTGGAAAGGACAAACTTTGCCAGTTATAGTGGCACATGCTTTTAATCCCAGCACTGAGGAGACAGAGGCAGGTGGATCTCTGTGAGTTTGAGACCAACCTGCTCTACATAGTAAGTTCCACAACAGCCTGAGCTAATCAAAACAAACAAACAAAAAAGAAAAGAATGAACTTTTGTTATATGAATGACAATGTAATAATAAATAAATAAATAAATAAATAAAAACAAAAATAAATTTCATCTTTGAGTGATTTACTGGTGTGGAAATGAAGGAAAAAGAGTGAAATGAATTGTACAAAGTTGGCTGTGATAGCTGCATTCAGATTTGCAAATATATTTCCATGCCTATTTGTTTTAATATATTGTGAACAGCTACCTCTAACCCAAATCTCAAAATGAAACTGTTGTCTGGATTTCAGCTTGCTGTTAAAATCTCATGACAAGAATGCTGGGACATAATCCCTTCCTGTTCGCCATGCAGATGTCACCTTCCTTTATATCTACATTTATTCTCATGCTCTCAGTTGACTTACATATCCATCAGTAGGATCAGTATTTATGATAACCAGTACCCATTGTTGAGTATTCAGTACTGAGCACACTACAAGAAATGTGAGTGGTGAGTTCTATGCATAGTATAGAAAATGTGGAACCCAATTTAGTAAGCCAGGGGGCTGAGAAGTCTTTCATCTATGGGATTTAGTTAGAATTGAATAAATCGGTTCTGGAGGAGCAAGTAGAAGGAAGAAGTGCTGGGGTTCAGCCCAGGGAACAGAGCATGCAGCACCATCAGAAACTAGCCTGCCTGACAAGCAAGGCAGAACAGCCCTAGGGAGCCCAGGAGGAGGGTCACCATTTCTAAGTCAGCTTGGGTGACATAGTGAGACCTTATTTAAAAGCAAAAAAAAACAAAAACAAACAAACAAAAAAAAACAAAACAAGCAAACAAACAAAAACAAGAGAGAGATGGGACAGAAAGAAAAAGAAAAGAAAGATATGAGGCAGAAGAGGTGCATGAAGGCATTTGCTGCCAAGCCAGACACCAAGTTTGGTTCCCACATGATAAATGGAGAAAAGCAACTCATACCAAGTTGTCGTTGATTTACACACACATACACACACACACACAGAAAGAGAGAGAGGTTTTTTTTGCTGTATACATTATTATTATTATTGAGAGAGTTGTTTTTTAAGAGGAAAAGAAAGACATCCCAACACTCCATTAGTGGCTAAGGCTGGTGCAGAAGCTGGTGAGTGACAAGCAGAGGAAGTTCATCCCTGTTGGGTCTTGCTCCCCAACCCCTCTTCCTTAAAGACAGTGTTTTTGTATCTTCACCCTTCATTGTTACATCTGTTTCATGAGGATCTTTAGTACCTTGCGCAGTAGGGTTCTGCCTGCCTCTACTGAGTGGTGAGTCACCAATGCCCTCCAAATTCTCACCTTCCTCCACGCCTTATTTACTCCGGTTCTGACTGACCCTGAGTTTCTTCCCCAGCTCCAGCAGGCAGGCCCTCAGACAGCTCAGAACCTCCTCCCTTCTCTCCCACACACCACTCAGGGCACAGTACTGCCATCACTGTAGTTCAGATCTGAGGGCCTGCTCATTAGTGAGCCTCATTTCACACTCTTCTTACATCTTCCAATGGCTGCCACTAACCCCTCCCTGCCCTCCCCACCTCCCACCAGCCAACCCACTGGAAAGGGTTCTACTTAGAATACAAAGTGAAAGCGCTTTAAGCTAAACTCTGGTTTCCAAGGGGTACTACAGGGAACAAATTTAGAGTTGCTGTGGCATATTTTAAATTTTGAGAGGAATACAGCCATATGTCTCAGACATCGGATAAATAGCCATTCTCATGTTACACCCACCTAAATGAACAGAACTTAGTCTGTCTTTCTTTCTTTTTTGGTTTTTTGAAATAAGGATTTTTGTGTGTGTGTCTGGAACTCTCTCTATAGACCAGGCTGGCCTTGAACTCACAGAGAACCACCTGCCTCTGTCTTCCATGTGCTGGGATTAAATGCATGTGCTACCACCTCTAGGCCAGAACTTAGTATTTCTTTTTCTCTGGAACATCATGAGAAAATTATAAATCTACTATGACTATAGTGGATTGAGAAAAGTTAGAAATCTGTGGCCTACCATGTGTTTTCAGGTTATGTAGTATGCACACATCTGTTCTCACCCACCTTTCCTGTCTCATTTCCATCCTGTACATGCCATACTGCCCTTGCGCCAAGTCCTACTGAACAGACAGGAAGCAGGCTTGAGGCTCCCAAAATGCATGGCTCATCCATCGACTGCTCAGGCTGTGACATCTATGGGAATACAAAGGCATGAGGCCTGTCATTCTTGGTAGAAATGAGCAGGAAGTAAATCCAGCAGGAAGCCCCTTCTGAGTTCTCATACCTACAGATTCTGAAGAAGTGGATTGTCTGAAATGAAAAAAAAAATAATAATTGGTTGTCTGGCTGCAGAAATATATGGTTCATTTGGTAGAGTGTTTACCTAGCATGCAGGAAGCTCTGGGTTTAATCCCCAGCAGCACATTGTAACAGGCATAGAGACACATGTTTAAATCCCAGAACTTGGGAGATGGAGATAGGAGGGTCAGAAATTCAAGGTCATTCTTCCTGAGAATAGAGAGTTCCAGGCCAGGCTCGGCTACAGAAGATCTTGTCTCTAAACAAGTGAACAAAAAATAATTAGTTGGTTTGATAAGATGATTTAATGGGTAAAGATGCTTGATATATAAAAGAGAAGACCTAAGTTTAATTTCTAGAACCCAGCAAAGGTGAATGAAAGAATCTACTCCACAAAGATGTCCTCTGACCTCTTTGAATATGCCATGGTACTGCATGTGCTCTCTCTCTCTCTCTCTCTCTCTCTCTCTCTCTCTCTTACACACACACAGGAAGGTAGAGAGGGGTAGAGGGAGAGAGGGAAAGAGAGAGATATAGAAAGAGAGAGATAATACAGATATACTACTACTGATGATGATGTTTTCTTTAAAATAATTTTTTGGCGATTCTTTGGGAATTCCTGAGCTGTCAAGCCGAAGAGTAGAAGGGACCAGGCTATGTCTCATCCACCTCTCACCTCACAAAAGTCAACATGATGCCAGGGTTTTATATTTTAGGAAATTTGCCTTTTCAGTGGGCTGAAGTGCTGGTTGAAGGTTTGGTAGGAGGTGGTGGTTAATGGTGGCAATTTGGGAGAAACACAAGGGAAATGTCAGGTGGAAGTCATCAGTGCCAATACTGCAGGATGGAAAATGTCTACACAATCCTGACTGCTTCTGTCAGTGACCACACCACCACTTTCCTCCCTAGCGGTGAGTACTTGTGTTCTGGAAATGGCTTCTTTTTCCGTGCTGCATGTTGTCATGCAATTCTACCATGGCATGGTTGATGGTCTTTCATGTACCCTCTTGCTCATCTCTTCTTCAAGCCTGTGAAGGGCTGAGTTCATCTTCTTTCCACCAGTCTGATCCACCACAACTCGTGAAAACACATCACCTAAGTTGTAGCTGCATCCCATAAAGAGGTCAATTAGAAGCTAAGCATCACTCATTGCATTCAAGATATTAGTTAGAAATGTCTCAGGGCAGCCGTGGGAAAAGCTGGCTTGCAGGTGTTGAGGAATGAACAGAGAGATGAAGCTTGAATTCTGCTCAGGCAAGCCAGCCTTCTTTACTCTAGATTGCCAGTAAGAAAGGGTGTGTTAGGGGGTTTGGAGGGAGGAAAGGGAAGGAGGAAAAGATATGGCTATATTATAAGTAAAACAAATAATTTTTAAGGTCATAATTTATTGGACTAATTATTTTTGTTTTTTTAAATAAATCTCATTTAACTGAATTTTATCAAAACATTTGGAACTTTGAGATTTAAAAAAAGTAATTCCCTGTATTCTCCCACAACACTTATCTAGACTGTGCTCACACATACCCAACATATGCAGACTTAAATAACAATTAACAAAATTGTTCTTGCTAGAGCTGAAATTAGCCAAGTTTTCATCAGTGTTTGTTTTTACATTTGTGTGTTGGGGTGGGGGTGGAGAGAGCCACAGCATGCACAGAGAGGTCAGAGAAGAACTTGTAGGAGCTAGTTTTTCCCCTTTCATCATGTTGGGGGGTCAAACTCTGGCTGTCAGGTCTGGCAGCAAATGCCTCTACCCACTGAACCACCCTGCTGACTTTCTCAGTTCTCACCTGGTGCTGAGGGATTCATTTGCTCACTCTGTGCTGATCAACTTTCCTTAAGTGTAAGAGCAGGGTAAGTCCATTCACTTCCTGGCTGGAACTCAGAAGAGAAAGGCAGGGAGAACCCAACATATACCCCCCCAAAGGCACCTTGACAGTCCCCGACTCTCTGCCTCCCATCCCAACCACAATAAGATAAGCAAGGATCTCGGAGGAAACTGAGGATTGATTCAACTATATGAGGCACCTAACATTTTTCATTGAATAAGAATAAATATTCTTATTGGGAACCAGTTTTAAACACATTTTCATTCTTCTCATTAAAACTACTCAGAAAACAAACAAGCTCACCACTAGAGAAACTACCACAGGGGAATCTCTGCTATGAATAATCTATTCCTTTCGTGTCTCACCAGGCAGACACCACTAGGGGATACTGTGTGCTTTGCCATGGTACATGGGAACCCCACCACACAGCTCCATTATCGACTAGGAAAAAGATATGTGCCCTTTGTTTGTTTTTTGTTATTTGAGTGGGCATTGGTATTACAGATTTTAAAATAAGTTGTAACTAACTAGCCGAAAAGTTCAAAGTACAAAGGGTGTTAACATCTTGCCATAAAGGCCTCTGATCTCCTAGAAAGAGCTGTTGCCTGTCTGGGATTCTTTCCAGTTCATGTTCCTTCTTTCCATTTCTCCAAGTGGAAGTCATTTTCTTTTGAAGTCAATATGGATCCTTTTTGTTAATATCCTTACACTTCTACTTCATATGTGTATGTCCTTACCCACATTTTTCACTTATGAAATTCTCTATAAATTATTAATTTTAAAGTGTGCTATTTGTACAGTCTAAATATTAATTTCTTGTCAAGTATATGTCTTGAAAAGACCATCTCAGTTTGTCTTTTAATCTTTATGCCTCTTGTCATATTAAAGGTGTTTTATAGTTTTAAATATGATTTGTTTTGCTATTTCGGGTTGTGCATTTGAACACCTTCAGACACACTCCCACACTTTCTCAGTAAGTAATGCACTCACTGAGCATGGACAGGGCCCTGAGTTTCATCCCCCAGGCCTGAAAGAGAGAAAGAAAGGGAGGGGGGGATGGAAGGAGGAAGAATTTCTTCCCTATATCATGCTTATGAAGAAATTCTTCCATAATCATGATCAACATTCTAAAAAATGCTTATTGATGTGCAATTTGTCTGTGTTAGTGTGTGCACATGTGTGCAGATACCAGAAGACGGCATTAGATCCCCTGGAGCTGGAGTCACAGAGAGTTGTGAGCCACCTGGGATGGGTGCTGGGATCCAAGCTCAATTTTTGGAAGAGCAGCCAACATTCCTAAACATCTCTCCAGCCCCTTGGTCAACAGTTTTTAAAGTTCTCTTTTTCTTATGTTTAATGTGTCTGAAATTTAATTTGTATATGTGCTGCCAAAGTGAGCGCCTGAAATTTAATTTGTAGGTAGGGAAAGGTAAAGCTATTTGCTTTTTCTTTTTATTATGAGCAATTGCTTTCTTAATGAGATTAAATAGAGAAAAATTAAGTGTTGCCTGTAATCTGTAAACACAGCTTTACACAATCCTTGTCTACACACTACTTCAGATGCTTTGAATATTTCTCCTACTCAGAATACATGGTCTGTCTATTTTTCACCAACGATGGGGATTGTTTGGATTATACACAAGGCCATCTCAAGCCATCTGAGTTGTGCTTAATTTTTACCACATTAAGCAGGAAGTAACTTCTTAATAGAATTAACTTGGGTTAAGTACTGAATGATTTCAATTAAATTGAAGAACAAGAGAGACTTCTCCAAAGATGCCCATTTTTAGAAAGCTCACCTGGAGAAAAGCCTGTGTTTCCAGTGAAACTCATTTACCATCTACCAGGAGTAATGCAGAGAAGACGTTTTAATCTACCGTCTAAGATTCTAAAAGTCAGAGTCTCCAATCAAAAGAACCCACAAGGCCAACTTTCTCATCTATGATCTGCAGGTTTAACAGGCCCTGGCTGCATTGCTAAGATTCTGGCCGAGATCTGTGAAGACTGGCCAAGATCTGTGAAGACCGCCCTCTCTTTATAAGAGGTCTGCTTGAAACCTGACTTTAATCAAAGGCAATGAATATTAGCCAAGGAAACTGTTTTGTTTTAAAGGAAACACTCTGTGAGTTCTGCTAAAAATATTTCTCCCTAGATTTCTTTTAAGAATCTGAAAATTTTGATCTTCAAATATTTTCAGGAACTCCAGAGTCTGTCACAGAAAGGAGGGACAGTCTTTTTTGTTGTTCTGGAGCACACAGTTCTGACAATGAGGGGGGTGGCTTAGAATGTTCTTGTAAATGTGAATCTGGAAAGTTAAGTATAGTTGGAAAGATGATTTATTTTATTTTCAGTCTCTAGCTACAGACCAGCTTTCCCCATTGCGATTGTAAGAGGGGCCCTGTCAGCAAATGACGTCATTACTTCCCCTCTCTTGATATGCTGTCAGCCAGCTGGAATAGAACCAGGGAGGATCCCACCCAGTTGCACCAGCCAGTCAGAAAACACCTCCTCAGTCAGACAGTTCAGGAAGCCACGTGTCCAGCTGCAGCCCAGAGGCTTCAAAATCACAGTCCCAGGGAACATCCCAAGGACCACAGTTTAGGAATATTCTGTATTCAAAAGCAGCGGTCTCAAGAGTTCCTCCTTGAGAGAGGGGGGAGGGTAAGGGAAGGAGGAGAACCAGGAGTGTAAAAAAAAAAAAAAGTATCAATTTAAAAGAAAATTTAATCTTTAAACACTTGGCCATCTCGCTGCTTGAGAGTTCCTGTGTTGAGCGGGAAACAAGTATGAGTTATCAACGTCACTGTATGCTTTGCAGGATTCTCTAAAAATCATCTTTGGAAGGCTGTCTAGAAAGAAGTTTTTCGATTCCTTGCCTATTCAAAACCAGTACGAGACTCCCAGCTGCAATGGAAGAAAAGAAGAAAGCATGCAAGAAAGCCAGCCAGCTAACCAGAAACAAAACAAGCAAGAGGAAAGAGAGGGAGGGAGAGAGGGGATGAGAAAGAGAGAGAACGAGTGACCGAGAGACAGAGACAGACTGCTAGCTGCGAGAAGGCGGCGGGAGCCCTGAGCAGGCCTCCTCGGCTCGGCTGGAGACGCCAGCGCCCCACGAAGTCCCTTAAGCTGCGGGCGAGCGCTCTGCCCACGGGAGGAGGCTGGTGGCTTCTGCGGTCACCTGCTCGCCACCACCGCCCCTGGCCGCCTGGGCTCGCACCCGGACATTCCTCGCCCACACACAAACGTGCAAAGAGAGCCTGGCCGGTGTGTGAGCTCAGGGAGCTGCAGAGAAGGAACGCGCCAGACACAGGCACAAAATGGAGAAAGAGGAACCCAGAGAGACAGGAAGGAGCGAGGCTCGGGAAGGGAGCTTAGATGAGAACGGTCCAGGGTCCCCCGGGTGGAGGGTGCCAGAAAGAGCGCCCGGCAGGCGGAAGCCAAAGCACAAGGGCAAGAGCGAGGAGACTAAGGCAGCCCCGAGACCAAGAGGTTCCAGTGTCGAGGCTCCATTTTCAGCTGCGCCATATTCGCGAGCCCTTCTTGGTGCTGGGGACCCGCGCCAGCTGGTTTCTGCAGCTGGGGCCAAGGGCTTGGTGGCAGGGCAGAACTCAGGGTCCAGACTCCCGTGCCTGCCTCTACTTTGCGGGGTTGCAGGCTGCAGGGTGCAGGGCCCCAGCTTGGGATCCTCAGGCCCGCCTCTGACCTTGCAAGGCTAAGGGGTGCAGAGCCTGGCTGGGGACCCTCCAGCTTGTCTTTGCTTTGGCTGCAAGAGGGCCTGGGAAGCGGCACCCCTCCGAGCACACGCTCTTGACCTTTGCCTGACGTGTGGTGGACTCTAGTGCAGGAAGGAGGTGTTAGTAGATGCATGGAAGAAAGAAAGAAAAAGAGGAAGACGCCCTTAGGGAGAAGGACAGCAGGCGTGGTGTCTCAAGACCCAGCCTTCCTGGAAGGGGACCCCCCATCCCTCCTGGGGCAGGTGGCCCCACAACCGTCTCCTGTGTACAGCCACCGAGCCACCACCCAGGTCTCCGCTGAAGGGATGACTGTCTGGCCGGCCTCGCGGACTGCGGGGTCCTCTGTTCACGCCCCACGTTCGAGGTCTCAAAGCCTTCGGGATTATTCTTGGGGTAACTGGAGGCACCCACATGTGTAAGCCTGTCTCATCCTATGTTGCTCTAGATAGAAAAGTGCTGTCATCAACCTCACGCAGGACTTCTTCACAATTCTCCCCTTTTCTTAATCCGCGTTGTCTTTTCCTCCAATTTCCATCCTCGTCAGAGATAAGGAAGTCCCTGGGTGGCCGGCGTCCCTTCCCTTCACCAAGGACGCTGGTAGCCAGCGGGCGGGAGAAACCTGAGGTCAGAGCCCCGTGCCATCCGGGATGCACACTGGGCCAGGCTAAGACCTCCCGACTTCGTTCCCCGCGGGTGGGAAGGACTGGTGCTGAAGGCGAGGACACGACCACTCCCGCAGGCCCCACAGCAAAAGCCAAGTAGCCATTCAGCATCACCGCGGAGGTGACCGATCCCCACATCACCCAGGGCGGTTCGGTGGGCTCCGTGCTAAGTTTGCTCGGGAAGGAAACATCTTCAGGCTGGTTGTCCTCCTTTCCTGGCTCTCTCTCAACACAGTGCGATGCCTGTCACCTCCCCGAGGTCATTGGTGCCCGTCCCCCACTCCGCGGTCATTTCAGACTCGAGCACAAACGCATCCCAGACTTGGCACCTCTAAGCTCCGGCTGCGCAGACTGGAGCCGGAGGCCCACCCGCCACTGGTTGCGTGTGCTGTGTGGTTACTTTATCGCTGCATTCTTAACCCAAAGTTGACTTTTTTAACTTTTCTGTTACATTGTAACAGATCTGCGTCTCTACCTTCATACGTTTTTTTTTCAAAAAGCAAGCAAGAAAGCAGATTTCTTTTTTCTTTTTCTCTCTTTTATTTCCCCCCTTCTGTTTGAAAAGTTGCATTACAATGCAGACTGCAAATTTCTTGAGGCGAAAGAGAAAGCTCAGCTCCCACAGTGCCGGACCGACCGCTTAGGTTCAGGAGAACCCTTCCCTGTGTTCCGGTAAAAAGCTAAAACCAAAATTTAAAATCAAATAGCCATGTGGTGACTTCGAGATACTCCACAAAACTCAGAACTGAAAACGCTCAGCGAGCTGAAAGGCCTGCTTAGAAGTCAGTCGAGCCTCTGTTGAGATGAGTCTCTTTTAAAGGCTGTAAGATTTTTGAAATTAAATAGTTCATCACGGTGTAGACATTTATGGTTTGACCATAGCTAACGCTTTAGATTCCCGGTGTGCCCGGCTGTTTGTCTTCTCTTGGATGTTCTTAACCAGTCTTTGGTTCTTTTACCCCTTTACAGAACGGTTTCCTGGTTATTCATCAGGTCTATTAATTTACTCAGGAGTTTTGTAGAAGTTAAAATCCCTAAAGCCATTTAGAAAAGGATGTGTTATTGCCCATAAAAACAAGAGTGATATGTAAAGTAAATTGCTATCTCCTCACAAGGGTAACTTTCTTCTAAAATAGAAGTTGGAAGCTGCATTTTGATTGATATAACCATTCTTGAGTCTAGTTATCAAACTGATTAGCTGCTGAGGCCTACTTTTTTTTTTTTTTTTTTTTTTTTAATCATTACAAAACATTTATTAAACTCTTGGGAGAAATGTGGGTTTCTTCTCAGGAGGCAGACACTGATCAATGTCCAATGTAAAACAAAATGGTCACATAAATACTTATCATTTCTAACAATACATTAACTATTGCTAACTAGTACAAAAGAAAATCTTTATTTGATAAACTTACTATATAAAAGGCGGCACATGAGCCCTGTCCTTGAATTAAGTGAAGTAGAATTTTATGTAGTGCTCTTACATTTTATTCAAAATTTATTTGGCCAACTAGGTGATATAAATTGCCATCAGAAAATTTTTTGAGCAAGAGGAATGCCAAAATATGAATCCATAAATGCACAGCATGATAGTCAACTTATAACACACTCTTTACAAAGAGACGTGATTTTTATTTTTAACATTATTCATTGATCTGTACATCATTTAAAAGCTTTGTATGGCAATGTATTACTTACCTGGAAGACATTTCTTTACAATTGCCTGCTTTGTTATATTGCAAGTCATAACTGTTGTGATCCATTGACATATGCAATGCTAACTGTACCTTCAATGGACCTCACTTACATTCTGTACACTTTAAATTTCAAGTAGCTGCATTCCCTTCATCTTGAAGTACATTTCCTTAAATGCTAGATACGCTCATGTATCAGCACAAAGAATATATTCAGATGTTTCATGTAGAAAATTAATATAGCTTTATTCCCTGGCAGCCTCTGCCAGCCCACTTTTTTTAAAAAAAATTAAATCTCCGGATTGTATGCGCTTCACAGCAAATACTATCAAACAGTTTAAATGAACTGAAATATTCTTGTCTTTCTTCCTAATAGTCCACGCTGATTTTCAATTGTTTTATGAGAAATGAGTATCATTCAAGAACTAAAACTATGACAAACACTTGCATTTATCTATCAAATATATAGAATTTATTGAGGTTTAGTAGCATCTGAGCAATGAATATCTTCAAAATATGTTTTGTTATGGAGGAAATTGGTCATTATAACTCTTTATGTTCTCTGGGAATTTAGAAGTAGTGATCTTTTAACACTTGTCATACTGCTTTTTTTGCTTCAGGAGAGCTAAATCTACACAAAATCTTTTAAGGAACAAGCATGTGCAGTAGGAGTGGCAGAGGAAGGAGGAGGCACTGAGATCTTACAATGTTTGAAAGCAATGTTTGTTTTTCCCTAAAATTACTATACATTTAATCCAATGCTTCAGCAACAATTAGATAGTTGTAAAGAACTGAAAAGCTCTTTTTTTTTTTTAAGCAAAAGATTATCAGTCAGTTAAAATATTAGGTTTTTATGTCACAAAAAAGAAGGAATTATTCACAAGCCATTGACCTTAAGTAATACAACTGAAAGCTTACAGAATATTACAGAAAAATGTCCTGGTTATGCTACTGAATGGCAAAGTATTTAGACAATAAATACAGTGTCTGTAAAAGCCAGGAAACTTTTATAGTGGTTTCCATACAATGTTTTCGCATATTGTTTTAAATTCTCTTCATTATAGCACAAACCTTCTGAGTACATAGAATAGCTGACTTTGTGTGTTATGAGTAAGAAGGAATGACTGAATCCTGGTTCAGTAACAGAAATCCAAACACAATGACAACACAGTTTCATAAATCAACTGTTTGCTTGGTCAGAAGATGTGAAGCATAGTCAGCTCATTTGACCTAGCACAGTTTTGTGTCTTCACAGAGTAGACCATGAGCTATTTTTAATGGCTGTGCTAAATTCTTGCCTCTAGAAAAAAGAAATAAATGAGTGATTGCATGTTACTCTGCACAGAGCTTACACAGAAGCACTTCAATTGCTTTCTTACTTTCATAACTGATTTTCTAGTGAAGAATTTATAATTACTTATTTTTAAATAAAGAATCTGGTTAAATATACACACAGTAGCAAAAGTCATACATTGCCTTTATGAATAATACAATATAAAATGAACCTTTTGAAATGGCATCTTGAGGTTATGATTATAATACTTAATTTAGAATTCAGATCACCCAATACTATAGTTTTATTAAACTTTATACTATGCCAGTCCTTACAGAGATACAGAAAATATGAAAATGAAACAAATAACTAGATATTTTTAAAGCTTTTTTTTTTCTTGTTAGATAAAACAAAAGAGAAAGAATTCTAGGAGCATAAAGTGGGCACAGAATTCTCTGCCTTCTCTACAGATGGAACAAGTTAAGTCCAAGGGCATTGCCTTCAATAATTCTATAATTTAAAAGTATGAACCTAGGTAAGATTTAAACATTCACACTTTATTATTGTTTATATCTTTGAATTTCACAGCAAATCTTGGTGGAAAGGGTAGAACATTTGCAGTCATGGGGTAATTAACACCTGTGGGAGAGGAGAGCTGGAAGAGACAGGAGGGGACCAAGAAGGGGCTGAAGTGTTGAGCAAGAGAGACAACTGATTTTGCTTACCATTTTCCCTGATCAAAATCAGCTCACTAGATAATGCCTCATTAAAAAGTAACACTTAAATTATCTATAATCAGTCCATTTGGTGCAGTTGCTTTTTTCTAGGCAGTAAAATTGTTAGCACAAGCTATAATGGGAAAAAATGCATTAATCAAACATTTCAGGTGCAAACTAAAATGTAAAATAGATCATTAAATAAAAAGAGAAATATTGGTTTGGTTTGGCTGTGTATTTGGCAACCAGATAACTTATTTGTCTACAGAAATCAAATTAACCATACTAATGCTAAATTTAAATTTTATGCAAATGATATGAATAAATATCACAGCCAAATACCACCTCCTAAATCATTTTAGAGTCAATTTTAATATTTTCTTTCTTTCTTTCTTTCTTTCTTTTTTTTTTTCTCTATGTGGTGTGGAAATTGTAACATTCTTTAGTTCAGAATCAACTGCTTGGATAGTTGGACAATTGTGTAATAGTTGGGTTATTCTGACAAAACCACCAGATTCAGCTGTTTTCTTCTCTAATGAGCTTGCTTCAACCCATTCAATATCCTATTCTAAAAGCAATAGTTACTATTTCCAGGTTAATTCTAAACAAATGAAAATTAATGGATCATCAATAACTACATTTATGTTCAAACATTTAAGTGAAAAATAAATTGTTGGTCAAAAAACTAATGTCATGAATATGCAACTTACTTGTGTCTCTTATTCTTAGATACTGAATAAATATTAGCTAATTGTTGAATTAACACCCCCCAAAAAGTCTCTAGTTAATTTCTCATTCATAATTGATTGCTATTCTGTGTAACCCAATAAGTTATCTGTAATCAACGCTATGTTAATTTTCAGACTATCTGGAAATCTTTTCTCAGGGTTGCATCAATGCACCAAGTGTAGATATTTTGCTGATTTGGAAGCTGGTTTGTGATGATTATTTACCTTGTGCCCTGGACCCTAATTAAGTGGAGGGATATATCCAGGCATTCAGCGTTTCTGAACTATTCTTTGCTGTCTGTCTGCTTCCTGGTTTTATTTCTTATTTTAACTTCTGCACCTCCATATGAAAGTGCCTCTGGTTTCTTCATTTTGAGGTTGCAAACTTACTTTTTTCCTTGCACATTTCTGACTTAGACTGCACAAATAAACAGACATCAGCAAATATGCAGTCTGCTATTTTACATAAGGCTAACCCAGTGCTACTCCTTCCAGAAGCCTGAACACATCCTAACTATCTGACCTCTGTGGAGGATAGGGACCTGTTGGCTCTTCAGACAACTGCATGTACATTTCATGCCTGCACAGACCAGCAGAGAAGCACTGTAGCAGTCCTCTGCAACCATGCCCCACTTCCCTTCCCCCAGATTAATTAAATCAGCAAGGAACATCTTTCCAGTTTATTGGTTGCCAAAGACTACGTTCAACGAGGTTCTTCTGAACACTTGACTAATTTGTCCACCTTTAGTGGAAAGGAAATAGAAGAACTCAGGCTATAATAGCTCTGCACTGGGCCACCCTAGCAGAGGCTGCATGGTTGTCTTGAGAGCAGACCTGTAGGTGGAGGAATCACATAACAGAAAGGTTTAGAGCAAGGTCCCAGCATCTTTGGCCTTGTCTGGGTCTTAGTGTTTATAAATAACAGGGAACACTGTGACTCTGTCTTTATTGGCATTGGATCCTATACTCCAGGGCATTGTCTGAATCTGTGATAGATAGCTTTTGCTGAATCAAAGCATATCTTTGGAGAATGCCAACAATCCAACAAGAGAGACTTGATACTAGGTTTCATTTGTATAGACTAGATAATCAAGGTTGGAGTTTTAATTTAGTGTGTTTTTGGTGTCACAGACCTCAGTTTTTTGCTGATACATATTGACGTCTCCAAAGAGTTCTGTCATAATTACTACATATGCATGGGTGCCAGGGCCAATTCCTGCTCATAGGCCTTCTGCTTCCTTAGAGGTTTTCCTTGGCCTCTTACTGCCAGGTGCACCCAGCTGTACTCAAAGCAGGTTGAGTTTACAATGAGGATCCACTTACAGTTATTTCTGAAGTTTGTTTTTTCTAAAACGTATTTTACTTCATTTACTCCTTGCATCAGATCTATGAAGAAGGTATTATCAAATGTATTTTCCTAAGTGTGTGTTCTAAACTTGTAAGGATGCACATAAGTTAGCTGCTGTACTGGGTGTGTAAAGTAGAATTTGCACAAACCTCCAGGAGGCTGATACAATGATGCAATTAATATGACATCTTACTAGGGGGAGGAGGGTTAAGACAGTAACCCTCTGAGGCTGTGGCGAATGTTTTACACACACACACACACACACACACACACACACACACACAAATAAATAAATAAATAAATAGATAGATAAATAAATAAATTTAAGAATGTAATAATAATAATAGTAGATCAAGAGATCTGGTTCATAATGGGTAGATGGAAAATGCTTGGGGACAGATGCTGGGACCAAACAGTGCTGCAAGTCCTAGGCCACAGTAATGTGCATGCATTTTAGTGTAAAATAAGAAGCCTTTGAGAGGGTCAGGCAGTATCATCATAATTCACTTTCTGGCAAAACTTGCTATACCAACTATATGTTGAGGAATGCACAAAACTAATTTATGTGTCTTGAGTGCTGGACATGCAGTGGGTTTAGGTTGTAAAATATTATCAGACTATGTACTTGCATTTTTCTGTAAATAATTTTTTTCTTTGACATTTTTTGTAAAACTTTCACTGAAAAATAATTGAAATGTTTATGGTAGCTGGATATGAAACAGATTTAGGAGACAAAGCACAGAGGTGGAGTCCTGTAAACTGGTGAGGGCTTGAAGTGATACGGAAGCCACCAAGACAGAAACAGAGAAAGAGGGGGTACATTTTAGAGCAAAGTTGCCAAAAGATGCTGGATGGGGTTGAATTTCAAAGAGAACAAGTATGTCATCTTTCTGTTACTATAATAAAATACCTGAAACTATTTAAAAAGAAGGAAGGTAGGTTAGTTTTGGTTTGCAGTTCTAAAGGTTTCAGTATATACTCACTTGGTCTTGGTGCCTTTGTGCTTGTGGCAAGGCAACACTTCCTGAAAGCAGTGAGGGAAGAAGATGTTGGTCTTACTGTGAGCATCTCAAACTCCCTAGAGGGCATGCCCCACAAGACCTAAGACTTCCCACCAGGCCTCACTTCTTAACTACAATCATCTCCCAAAAGTCTGGTGAGCTGGGCACTGAGCAGAAAGCTTCCAGTCATAGCAAATATTTCCAGGTTTTCAAAGAGCAGCTAGGCAAAGGTGAGGCCATGCATTGATTCGTAGGCAAAGGGATTCTGTTTAGGAAAGGGCCAAGATGTTCAAGGACAACTAACCACGGATGAAGGGCTGCTCAGAGGAGAGACTTGTGGATGAAGTGTAATTGATGTCAGTCTACGGGTCATGATAGGGTTGAAAATGTTTAGGGTTACTTGGAGAAAGAGGATGGTGGGCAAGAAAGAGATGGGGAGAAGCTTGTCTTATGAAGCATTCTTAAAAGGTAAGATAAACAGAGGCTGCAAGGAGGATTAATGGAGGAGAGCTGTTTGCTCTTCTGGAAGACCCTGGTTCCCAGCACTTATGTGGTGGCTGGTTCCCACAACTGACTGTAACTCTGATTGCAAAGGATCCAACACTGTCTTCTGGCCTTCTTTGAAACCAGGCACATGTGGTACACAGACATACATGCAGACAAAACATCTACACATAGGAACTTGAAAAAAAAAAAAAAAGTGTTCATGCGCTGAGGTGTGCAGGGCAGAGGAAGACAAGTTTCAGGACTCTGTCTTCCCTCCGGCCACAGGGGCCTTAGGTTGTCAGGCTTTACTGAGTGAGGTATCTTATGTTTTTATTCTTCCAATATGCCGGGGAATGTGTGGGAACCTTGTCTGGCAGGGTGCTTCCTCTGCCCCAATATTACTTTAGCGAGATGAGCTGCGCCCCACCGAACTGCCTCACAGTATCACTAGTGCGGAGACATGTTTCCCTCTGCCCCTGACCATGACCAGTGCATCTCACACACTCCTCCACCTCCTGCCCGGGACCAAGGACAAACAAGGCTCCTGAGGGCTGCTGTAAATGAGGGATGGCTCAGGCTCTGGTGAACTTGGGAAACAAAAGAGAAAGCATGGGCGTTTTGCTTTCTTTTTCTTGCCTTTAGCGGATGTGTCCACATATAATTTAGGGAGGGATTAAAATGCGATCAATTTGGGTTAGAAGGAAATTGGAGGAATTACAAACGTATTGGACAGAGGTAGAATGTAGGCGTTGTGCAGCAGTCTTCCAGGAGGCCAGGAGCAGCAGAAAAAATGCTGGCTTCACCTATCTCTGACTGCAGATCCACTGGTGGGGGAGGGGAGGCGACACCTTTTGTTTTAAATGCAAATACAAAATCCTGTGAAGCGCTGCTTTATTTGATAGGGAAAGCCCGGTGCCCCGCGGGCAGAGACCTGTGTGAGAGAGGTGCCTTTTGTGTGTTTAGCTATTTTTCTCAGGAACCAGGTGACAAGTTCCTGGCATAGACTCTGTGTGTGTGTGTGTGTGTGTGTGTTGAAACCCTCTCCATGTAGTAGAAAGTCTCTATAGTTGAAACCCTCCCACACTGGATACTGTGAGAGTATCCCATTGTGTGTGACTGAACCTGGATGAACTGGGATTCTATTTTCCTCACACCATGAGCAAATAGTTTCATGTTGTAAGGGATGTTTGTTCAGCACAGAAGCAGACCCACTGAGGAGAGGACTAGAGAGGGGAAGGAGGGGGGAAGGAGAGGCTCTGGAACACTGGCAAGAACAGCACAGGCCTGAGGAACAAGGTGATCTGGGACACCAGTGTCCCCAGCCCTTTGGAGCACTGCTGAGCACGACTCCAGTTGCCCCTCCCCCATAATGCAGACCTAGGCCCACAGAGGAGCAGACGAACACTGCTCCAAAAATCCAGGCTCCCGGGATCCTCCTGAGCCTGCTTTCCTAGCCATCACAGCAGCCTCCCTCCCTCTCTCTCTCTCTCTCTCTCTCTCTCTCTCTCTCTCTCTCTCTCTCTCTCTCTCTCCTGTGGGTTGATCTTAGGTCTTAATGATTTCAAGGAAGGCACTTTAATAGCTGAGCTGTCTCTTCATGTCTCTGGAGAGCATTAAAAAAAGTGTGTGTATGAGAAAGAGAGAGAGAGTCTCTGTGGAGGTCAGAGGACAACCTTGTGGGATTGTTTCTCTCCTGCCTTTACGTAGGTTCCAAGGGATTACTGCAGGTGTCAAGTACAGTTACCCACTGAACCATCTTGCCAGCTCCTGAGTAGGGTTTTATTTTTATGAATATCTTAAGTGGGATTTGAATTTTCGCCTTGAAGATGCCCCATATATTCCATGCTCCCCAAGTGCTTGCTTCCACTGGGTATCTACATGGAAGAACCATAACTGGTTACTTATGGTGTGAGAGACAGAAGAATGCACTGCTATATTGGGATTTGCACTGTGGAGGCAGAGAGCCCCTCCAGACCCCTACTGTTGGAGGCGTGAGGCAGGGCAGGGAAGAGGCTAGACCACCTCCAGCTGTGCCCTGTGGGTCTGGACCTTGTTGTTTACTACCTGGCTGCTTCTGGTGTTAGCTTTAAGGGCCCTTGTGGCCATTGCTGTGGTCCAGGCTTCCCCTACCTGCCTTCAGAGGGTGACCCACAGGAAGGGGGTGAGTGAGTGGTAGCAGGGAGCTTCTCACCATTGGGAGTGCCGGCCAGAAACTTAACTCTCTCTTTTCCTCTCAGTACTAGTCTCTCCTTCAACAGCTCCCAAGCATCACCCTCACCATGGAATTCACTTTTAGCTTTAATCTAATTTTGTATTATAGAATCTGTAATAGGATTACTATATATGACAATATATAGTAATAATACAACACAATATAATGTAATATAATATATAATTCACTTCAACTTTTCATTGAAGGGTGAGAGGCCTCTGAGTTCCTATTCTTCCTTCCAAGCCTGCTCATACAAGCCTATGAATATGCCAGCTCTTCTCACTCGAGCTGCAGCATGAGATGAAGAGATTTGGGGGTGTTGTTGCACACATGTCTAAGGCTGCACTTTCAGGAAAAGTAGCAGCTTGTGAATCTTGAGGTGCAACTGTGCTCACAGGCTGTGTGCCTGGAAATAATGGTGGCATTAGTTTGCTTTCAAGTACTGTGACAAAAGACGTGACAATCAACTTAAAAGAAGAAAAGGTATATTCTGGTTCATGGTTTTAAAAGTTCCAGCCCATGGCCAGCTGGATCTGTTGCTTTGAGCAAAGCAGGAGCAAGGAGAGGCGTGGGTATGTGGGGGGTCTTGATTATCAAGGGCACACCACCAATGACTTAATCTTCTCCAACCAGGCCCACCTTCTATGAATTGTGCCACAAACTGGCAATCAAGTCTTTGGAACACAGTCTTTGAGGGTCATTGAGGAATGCAAACCATAACAGAATATATAAAATAATCTTCCTCTCAATTATCTCTCTTTATATACCTACTACAATTATATACAGATGATAGGTATTTTTAGAAAATTCATCCTTTAAAAAGAAAAAAAATCTCTGCTATGGGATGTTTACTTGATCCAGCTGAATAGTGTTATTTGCTGATTGAAGAAGTTAATATATTCATATGCATATGAGTATGCACATATTCATATGTATGCAAATATGTGTATGAATATATATATTCTAGCCCTGTGAGCATTAGAAAACAGAACAGGATTGGATATGTGAGGGGTGAGCTTTGTACACCTGCGCTCTGAGGGGAGAGAAGGCTTTGGGGGCGCTTCTGTGTGCTCCAGATGTGGTGTTCAAAGTAGGTGGGAGAACTTACATACTTTTAATCTATCTCAGCAACACTGAACTTGAGTTTGGCCCAATTTTCTCTTAAGGCTCAATGGGAAACAGTTGTCAAGGGTAACAAAACTATGCCTGCCCCTCCCCTCTAGGCAGTGAGATTAAGTTTCCATTGTTAGAGAAAGGGAAAGATGACACATTCCTATCAGCTGTAGGTAACCACAAAGCTAGCCAGCCGCCATCTCTGATTTCCCACACCCCTTACAGGCAGTAAAGCATCATCAAGTCATGGTATATTCTATTTCTAAGGTATATTGTTAGTCTGGCTTCTCGCTTTTCTCGACTGGACCACTGCAATGCATTTTGTATTAGAATTTCACTATTCCAGTAGTGAATAACAGAAAACCAAACTGAAACTTTTAACAAAAGAAATGTGTTCCCCGTTAACAGAGTAGCCCAAAGGTCAGCAGCCCAGGCCTGTTGCAATAGCTCAGCAATGGGGACTTAGGCTCTATCATTCTTTCCCATAATCCCTAATGTGTTTGCTTCCTTTATCACATTTGTTACCTCACAGCCTCGAGAAGGCTGCTAAATCACCAGGCATTGCATTTTGCTCCAGAGAAAAGGCAAGAGCAAAGAATGATTCCCTTTAAAATTTCACCTATTTCTTCCTAAGGGAACAACTTGCTCAAAGATATATTTGATCAGGCAGAGCTGGGCCCATGCCTATGTCAGACCACTGTCGTGGAATATTATTTTAACTGGGCAAAGATGCATTATACTTGCTTATGCTGCAGAATATTACTTTAACAGTGTAAAAGCATGTTATATTTGTTTATGCTGCATTTGTTTAATGATGTAAGGATGGATGCTTAATTATGAAAAGATGTATTGCATTTGTTTCGCCTTGCCTGCCTGAGGCACCTGATTGGTCTAATAAAAAGCTGAATGGCCAATATGAGGCTGGAGAGGGATAGGCAGAGCTGGCGGGGAGAGAGAATAGGAAGAGAAATGTAGGCTCCAGAAGAACGAGGAGAGAAGGAGAGGGAAGAGGGAGAAGGAGATGGGTGTCTCTGGGGCCAGAAGCTGCCAGCTGCCAGCTAGACAGACAGGAGAAGCCGTGAAAATAAAACACACAGAAGGAAAGAAAAGTTAAAAGTCCTGAAGCAAATAGTAAATAAAGAGAAACAGGTTAGTTTAAGTTAAAAGAGCCAGAAATGAGCCCAAGGTAGGCTGAGCATTCACAACTAATAAGCCTCCATGTCATGATTTGTGGGAGCCTAAAAGTAAAAGCCTGGGACAGACCACTGGGGACCCAGATGACTGATATTTTGAGGTGATACGGTAGGCCTTTTTGTGTGGTGCCTCTCCTAACGGCATTTCTCAGACTCTCATGCAGCTTGGGAATGCAGAGGTGTCAAGAGAGTGGCAGGTACAACTGTCCACTCCGTTGGCATCGTGCAGAGGTAGGGTCATTGCACAGTGATTGAACAGAGACGTCCTCCAGCATTCTTTCTCTGTGATATGATTTGAATCATTGTTAAATTTGTCACTTTGGAGTCTAGAGCTGCTAACATTTCTGTAATGACCCTGTGTAGTTAAGTGACCCCCATAATAAAGCACTCTACAGAATACTTGGCTAGGGAGTGATGCTTAGAACAAGACAACTCTCTGGTCTCAGCACGTCAAACTGCAGGACTTTTCCACCAGCAGGCTGTTAGTAGTGAGATTCACCTATATAAGCTGGATGCTGAGAATTGTAGCAATGTTTTCACTCTCTTCTTGATGCCTAAATACTTTTAGCACTAATGGATGTCTCTCTTTCTGAAAATGTGAGCCTTACTTACTTACTTTTCTGCTCTTTTTTTTTTTTTTTTAAACCTTTGCCCCAATTCTCTTGCTGGAAATAAGGTGGGATGATAAAGTACATTAGCAAAGAAAATGGATTAATTAAAGCTTCTTAATCTCACATCCCCAAACTATCAGTACACTAGCTATCAAAATAAGGACTGGGCTGGGAATATATCTCACCTGGTAGAATGCCTGTCTAGCATACACAAAGCCCCCATGTATGATCCCTAGCACCTCTAAACTAGGTGTGATGGCACATGCCTGTGATCATAGCATATAAAAGGTGAGGGCAAGATATCAAAAGTGCAAGGTCCTCCTCAACTAGATATCCCACTTGAGATCATCTTTTAAAAAAAAGTAAAAGTCACATCAGTAGAATAATTAGGTTGTTCCTAGAGCAGAATCTCTGCTTTAGACTTTCTACCATGTTTGCCACAGATTTATGAGTGGGATAGAGGTGATGGACAGACACTCATCACTGGTATTCCATCATCTACCTTCAGTGAAAAGGAAGGCACCAGCAGAAAATCCAGCTGCAATGTTTGCTACCAACATTTGCATAAGATCCACACCTAGGAAAGTATTTTAAAGGCTGGCAGACAGTGCTGTCAGGTGAGGAGAAAGCCATTCCCAGAGGGCAGCCATGATTCAGAATCCAGGCAGCTGGAACTGCAGGGGATGCTGCCAATGGCTGTGGCTTTCTTTCTGCTCCACCTGCAAAGTCCTCTTTGCCTGGAGGCTCCCTGAGTGCCACTTCACTTCAGTGAGGACATGGGCTACCTTTAGAGCAGTTTCATGGTTCTGCAGCTGTCAGGCCAGTTAGAAACAGGAGTGCATGAGTGTTGTCTTATGATATGCAATAAGATGCATGGGTTTGACTCAGAAGTGAAGCATTTGCTTAGTGCGCAAGTGGAACCATCTCCAAAAGTCGGGGAAAATTAGCTTCTTGGCTTTATAATCAGTAAATGTTTCAAATAACAACCACCATGGTTCTAATCAACATTATTTTCTAAATCAATTTCTTTCAGCACAGTTGATGATTTCCATCTCCCACAGTGGATGCCCTCTCTTCTTCACCCCTTTTGCAGCTTGTCCCACAGAAGGCCGAATCATCTTTGGAGGCATTCTCTACCACCCCCCTACCCCAGTCAGTTCTTGGCTTATCAGTTCCCTCTCAGCACAAAACCTAAGGCATGATTCTAGGGCATGAGAATCCATTTGTGCCTCATATCATTGTCTTCCTGCAAGGTCCATTGTAGCCCTTCCATAGTACAGAGGAGGCATTAGACTCAGCTGTGCTAAATGAATGACAGGGGAATATTGGTTTCTTTAGAACCAATTCCAAAACGAACTAACTCATGTTAGTAGTTTTTTGTTTGAAAATAAAATCACACATGGACACAATTCATGTCCTTATGTCTCCCATGACCCCAAATATTAATATTTCATTTGAAAATATCCATGGGTTTTAATCCTATGTATGATATCATGGTAATGAAGAACTAAGATATTTGTTCTCTGTTTTAAGGTTTATTTTATTTTTGATTTTATGTATGTGTGTGTGTGTATGTTGATATGTAAGCCTGAGTCCAGGTGCCTGAAGGGGACCGAAGAGGATGCTGGATCCCCTTTAAACAGAAGTTACAGGCTATTTTGAGCATCCCAACTTAGGGGCTGGGAACCAAACTCAGATTTATGCAAATATAATGAGTATTACAACTGAGAAGTCTCCTCAGACTCAAATGTTTGCTCTTGGATAAAATAGTTTATCATTTTTTCTAATTAATCAGTAATTTATTATTACCAACTGACAAGTTTGAACCATAGATTCTAAAATCAGAAAAGTAATTCTTGTTTTTTCTTCTCCTTATAGGTGGAGGCTGGCCTTGAACTTTCTTTCCTCATGCCTCCGCCTCCCATGTGCTGAGATTAGAGATCTGTACACCACACCTGGCAATTGTGAAGCATAACACCTGAGAACCTTATATGTGCTTTCCCACTCCAAAATATAATATGGAACTAAGAATGCAGTAGGCTGACCATTGAGCTCCAGAGGTCACAGATTTTTCCAGGCTAATGATACAAAGTTACCATTTTTTGTAATTGGATTCTTCTATAATGATAATGTGACTTTAGGCTCAGTCTTCACTTTATTGAAAAATGAAAATATAATTTTCTTTATGTCACTCAGTGGTACCTTTAAATTTATGGAAGCCAAAAAGAATGAAAGGGCTGAGAGTGTAGCTCAGAGGAAGAGTACTCCAGTGCCAGGGGATCTACTGCCCTCTTCTGGCCTCTGCAGACATTACACACACTGGTGCACACACCAGTGCAGGCAAAACTAATAAATTAATAATTAATAAATAAAATTAGTAATAGGGCTGGAGAGATGGCACAGTGGTCAGGAGCATTTGCTGCTCTTGCAGAGGATCTGGGTTCAATTCCCAGCATCCACATGGTTCACAACCATCTGCAACTCCAGTTCCAGGGGACTGGATGGCCTCTTCTGACTTCCCAGGGCATCAAGCTTATATGTGGTGCACAAGCAAAAATGCAGGCCAAAAACTCACACATAAAATAAATAAATCTAATAAAATTTAAGTAATTATTAGAAATTAAAAATAATAAGCTTTGTGGCATTTTATTGAAGAACACACAGAAGGGAAAGTACCAGTTTTGCTACTACCAAGCTCCCTAAAGAATTTTCATCCACCAATACTTCCCAGCTTGGTGCAGGAATTGAACGCAACAAAAATACACTTTCTTATTTTACTCTCACATAGCCTTTCTCACAATCAACTTAACTTATCTGGTTTTTATTATCCAATATCATAGGCTGACAAAGTCTATACTTTAAAAAAAAATCCCCATCTCAGACAAAGTGGATCGCTAGACCTTTCTAAAGTGTAAAAATCTGAAAGTTCCTTGGGCATCCCTCATTTCTGATCCTAAGTTAAGTTTGCGTATCAGCTGAATTTTCAAGAAAAGCATCTCGTGGTGCTCTTTCACCCTTGTTAAAGAGTGGCCATATCCTTGTAAATCACTTTAAATGGATCAATGATGGCACATAGTAGGCCTTTGTCTGTGTCAAAACTTTTAGGATCTCACTCTCCTTCTACCATATAGCTTCTGGGGATTGGACTCAGATCATCAGACTTAAAAACAAGCACTGTTACCTGCTAACCCACCTCCCTGGACCAAATACTTATTTATTTTTTAAAGAAAAATTCATTTGTGTTCAACTCAAGGCTATAGAAAAAAATAACTCTGCTGCATCAATATGATAATTAACAAGTGTCTATTGAATATCTATTATCATTTTATCCCTGTTTATGGTTATATTATATTCACATATAAATTATGATCACAAGCTATACATATATATGTATAAATATATATACGTTCTTATGATGAAGTTAGAATTTAGTTGCTTACTTGAAGACATGTCTTAAGCTGCATACATAATTTTAAATAAAATTAAAAGAAATTGTGAATTATAAATATCATAGAAGAAAAGAAAACAATTGAGAAGCAACTGTGTACACAAGTAAAATAAGAAGTATAGGGTAAATTTATTATTTTTAAAAATAATTTGTTTTTATTTTATGTGCATTGGTGTCTTATCTGCATGTATGTCTGTGTGAGGATGTCAGATCCTCTGGATCTGGGGTTACAGGCAGATATGATCCACCATGTGGGTGCTGGAAATTGAACCCTGGTTTCCTGAAAGAGCAGCCGGTGTTCTTAACCTCTGACCCATCCTCTCCAACTCCAAAGGGTATATTTTAAGCCAGCAGGAAGAGTCTAGTTCAACAAGAGGCTTTAAGCAACATGTGTTCACATCTGGAAGAAGAGAATAAGAAGTAACCACAGAGAGAGTTGGTGTATTCTCAAGGTTTATTAAGGGCTTGTTTGCGGAGTGGTGGAGGCCAAATTTGGACGGAGGGAGGAATTCCCAAGATTGTCTGAAGCAAGAGTTCATTTCTTCAGAAGTTCATAATTTCTTTAATGATTCTTTCCCCTGTATAAAATCAGTGAAAATACGTTGTGAAAAGTCCACATCCATACAAGGATGAAATACTTAGGGTTGCCTTTTTACCCTCAGAACTAGTTCTGTACCACAGAATTAAAGACTTAGTTTCTCATTTATCCTTCTAGAATCCCATTTACATGTGAGAACAGAGTCATATAAAAGTTTCATAACACTTTGTATAGCTGGCATATATCATATTAAATCTGTAAGATCAGAGTGGCAAACCCCTATTGTTCTAGCACTTATGAGGTAGAAGTAGTGGGGTCAGGAGTTCAAGACTAGCCTAAGCTATAGAAAAGCCTGTCTCAAAAACAAGTTTTATTAAATCTGAAATGTATTTTCCACTGACAAAAGGATCTCCTGAAAAATGAATCTTACTTGTTTGAGATAGGGCCTCCATGGTCTGCATCTGTGCCCCTGCCCCCGTCCATAGGCAGCCCTGATGTTGACGCTTCCACTTTCCCCTTCCTCTCTTTCTTTCACTATTTCCCCATCTTGTTCCCTGGAAACTGCACTTGGATGAGGCTGGCCATACCATTGCTGCAAATCTTCTATAATGCAGTAAGTGTTGACACACTTAATCTCCTTTAATGTGCCAAGTAACGAGGTCAATTAACTGGAAAACCTCAATGCAAAGAGAGCCGACCACTCTTATCATTCACTAACATTTCCCTTGGTGGCCATTATTCCTGCATTAAAGGCCTCCTGTAACCCCAAGGATCAGCCCACCCCTCGCTGAAACTGACCAAGTGCACTTTCTCCTCGAGTATATTTACTTAACAAAACATCAATATCTAATTAATTGGGCAGAGACTAATTTGCATACTTGAAAGCAACATTTTTTTTTTTTTTTTAATCATTAAAAGACAAAACACTTGACATTTTAGGATGGGCTACAAAGACGTCTCCCAAAGGTCAATTAGTTCTGCAACTGATTATCTAAATATTTAACAGCACCCTGACATGGCATCGGGTGGAAGCTAGCTTGTAAAAAGACTACCTTTTTACAAACCACGGGATGCATAATATTGTCTTGGAAGAGTGATTGTTCTAACTTAAATCATCTCATTAAATCATCTCAATGCTTGGTCCCTGGCTAGTGGCCCCATTTTAGGAAGTTAGAAGACTGGACTGAGCTGAAGGAAGTAGGTCACTGGGATCAGGTTTGTGGGAGATAACAACCTTGGCTACTTCTTGTCTTGTTCTCTGCCTCTTGCTTAGCCATGAGGTAAGCAACTGGCCTCGTCACACACTCTCCCTGCCCATCACTCTGTCTTAAATACACAGAGCCACAAGACTATGGATCACACCCTCTGAAACTGTGAGATGAGCTAAACTTTTTCCTTAACTGCTTCTGTTGGGCAGTTTGTCACACCGTGGAGAACAGAGCGAAGCCTCCTCAAGGACTCATTCGCAGCGGCCAGCTCATCCCTATTGCCTCAAGTCTGCAGAATCTCTCAAAACAACACCACCATCCAGCCACCCAGGGTTCAGCAATGAGCCTATGCAGGACATTCCTTATTTAAGTTATAACCCACCTTGTCCCCGGTGCTCTGTAGCTTTTCCTTTCCTTTTCTTTCTTTTTTTTTTAAATGTCTCTTCTCACGTTATTTTTTAAGACCTGCTCTCACTATGTAACTTCTTATTCATGGCTATTCTGCCCTCCCACATGCTGAGGTTACAGTTATGTTACCACACTGGATCTGAACACTTCTTACCTTCTGATGTATTTTATTTATTTATCTGCCTTCTTTCACTGGTATGTAAGGTACACAGAAGCAGGGAGTTTTGTAGCTTTTATTCTCCTACTTAGTTGTAGCCAGCACATAGTGTAAGGATTTCTGGCCCTTGGCAAATGTGTTGTTCCAACAGGGCGCCGCCAGAACACGTCATGAACGAAGGGCACGCCCCTTTCATCGATATGCACGCCCAGGCGTGGCTACGCACACCCACACTCTTAGAATGAAAAGACCCGAGTGGCCTGCCCTCTTCTGCATCTTCTCTACCCGAAAGCTTCTTAAATAAACTCTAGCGTGGGTTTCTGGTAGTGTGGTTTGTTCCCCACGTGCGTTAATAACACATAGTATGTATCCAATAGATATATGTTGAATGAACAAATAAACATTGATAATTTCTGATTAGCAAGTGGAAAGTGTGATACATGAGGATGGAAAATCTGCTCAAGACCAGCTGCCGTGCTTCGTCCCTCCCTTCGCCCAGTATCCCCCAAGTACCTGCACCTGGGTATTCATAAAATACTTCCTGAATTTAGTTGATTTTCTTTAGAGAGTGTAGTTTGAATCATCAGTTCAAACCCTGGCTTTTCTGCTTTATGTATAAGCTAAGGAAAGGCATTTATTTTCTCTGTGCCCAGTGTCTTCCTAAGCCAGGAATATTACATAATAGAGTTTTACATAGAGGGTACTGTGGTGGTTGATCTTCCTTTTAAAAATTATTTATTCATCGATCATTTTTATGTGTGTGCATGAATGTGTACAAGTGTGGCTGTATGTGTGTGCACATACTTACGGACACCAGAGGACAACCTCAGGAATGTTAGCCAACTTCTTTGAGGTAGGATCTTTTATTGGCCTGGAGGTTATCTATTAGGCTGACCAGTAAGCCTAAGGATTCTGCAACCTTTACCCTCGCCGAGATGACAAGCATGCCATGTACACACCCACACACAGATAAACACATGCACATTGTTAAAGTAAATAAGTCCTTTTAAAAAGAAAAAAAAGCTTGCCTAGATGTAGGAGATCTTTGCTTCCATCCCCAGACTGAAGGAAAAAATATTAGCAAAAGGTTATTTTCCAGAAATGTTATATAATGGTGCTTTTTTCCCTAGAGGTATATATAAAAATGCTTCTGTTTTTTGTTTGTTTGTTTACAAATACTGTATAATTCACAAGGAGTTTTTTTTGCAGTCGAGTTGTTTATAATAGGGACCACATTAAAGAAACCTGCACAAGTACTGCCACTCCACTGAGAAGAAAAGTAGGATTCAAAGAAAATCAATGATTTATTTGAGATATTTCTGTGTCTGTTCTATTCTTTCTCACAAAGTATTAAAGTCACATTTATTTGTGTGTGTGTGTGTGTGTGACAAGTGTGGGGACATATTAGCACATGTGTGGCCATCAGAAAACAACATAAGGCAGTTTATTCACCCCCTTCTTCTGTTAGTATCCACGATAACTCTGCAAAGACCACCATTCACATATGCGATTAGTAAGAACGTTTATTTCTTGAGACAATTCCCTCCTGCAAGGGTCAGCCATTTAGGTAAACTCCTTTAAAGCACAACTAGGGGAATTCCAGGTTGGGGGGGGGCAGTTCAGTGGCTTCAAACCTAGCAGCAGTGCAGCAGCAATGAGTCCAGGACTTTCCAGCTTCAGGGTGGAGCAGCTATCTTTGGTCAATAGGAGGTGTCGGGGGGGTGGTTATCCCTGGGAGCGCCATTTCAGCCCAGGGAACCAAAACTGAGGGGACAGTGGTTTCACTCCCATGAGGGTTACAGGGTTACAGGGCTCGAACTCAGGTCACTGAGCTTGGTGGCAAGCACCTTTGCCTACTGAGTTGTGTTGCCGGAATGCTTTCTTCTTTTTTTCTCCTTCAGTCCTCCCTCCCTCCCCCTCTTTCTCAGTGCTGGAAATTGAACTGAGAAAAGCACCCAGAGCTTCCCTCATGCTTCTCATACAACCCAACTCCTGTCTGAGGTCCCATAACTAGCTGTTGGTGACTCGAAGGCCAGAAAACCAATTTTTCTAATAGCTAAGTCATGAAGGCATTATTACAAACTTCTATTGATACACACTACATTTAATGAATAGATTTAAATTTCTTATGGTGTTTAACAGATATGATGAGTTCTGAGTACATGTTTTCTCATTGTTTAAGGTGAAGAATAAGCTTATGCTTCTGTCCCGACTTATCAGACTAGTCGTAAGAGTAAATATTGTAGGGAGCTGCGTTGTACCATGCCCTAAAGGTGGCGCTGGTTTCCGCCTTCCACCTTTTCTGAAGGTGAGTGCTCTCGGGAGTAAGCAACTCCTTATTGGCTGTAGGCAAGGATGGTGGCTTGTTTCCGGCACCTCGGGACCTATGGGCAATGTCTACGTGGCTTACCAGGATTGGAAGCCCAGAGGGTATTTAGCCACGAGCAGACTTCCCCCCCCCCCCCGGGTCGTTCGTCATATGTCTGAGAGTGTGAGTGAGTGAGTGAGTGAGTGAGAGATAATAAGATAATTAAAGGCCCGAATAAACTGCAAAGGGAAGGATCCGGTGTTGCGTGTTCCTTGCTGGCAAGGTGGCGCGCGACAAATATAATTCATATCATTTGGCAGACAATAAACCAACATTGTTGCTGAGGATGTAGCTCTGAAAGAATCCTTGCCTAGCATGTTGGGAGCATTGTACTGCATAAACGGGGTATGGTGATGCATACCTGTAGTTTCAGCACTTGGGAGGTAGAGGCAGAAAGATCAGAAGTCTAAAGTCATACTCAGCTAATAGTTCAAATCCAGCCTGAGATGCACGAGACTCTGGAGGAATCGGGGAGAGGGATGGGGAAAGGGGGAGGGGAAGAAGAAATCTAATCTCTGGATTTTGTTAACCATACCTATTTAAATACTTTTTAAAGATGCACAAGCTATTGTAATGGGTTTGTGGTTTCTATTGATGCTTGTATTTACCCTTTGTCCTTCTAAAAGAAAGACACCTTATCCACCTCTTGGGAGTTCTGCAAGATTAATGAATAAAGAGCTTCATAACTTATTTTCTTCTGAAACTGAGAATAAATCATCAGACTTTAAGATCTATTTTTTTCTTCTGTATGTTTGATTCCAGTCTTTTGCTTCCTGCATTTGAAGCATCAGAGGAATTTGACCTTAAACTGTCTTTCCCAGAAGTTTGAAACCTTATACTTGAGCTTCATGGGGAACAGGTCTGTGGTCCCAGATACCTGGGAGCCTGAGGTTGGAATGATTGCTTGAGTCCAGAAATTTAGGGCCAGTCTGAGCAATATATTGAGGCTCTGTCTCAAAACAAAAACCCATATGCCTTAGCACTCCATTACTCATGTCTAGCATTTTGTAGGCTTAATGAAATATAGGAAGTAGATAATCTCTACATTCAAGGAGCTTATGTTTCTGACTGAGCTAGAGGAGTATTCAGCAGATTCCATAGAATTGACTTTTATCTTGTTTATTTGATCAATTTTAGTTTCTCTAAATCCCAGAGAACCTGCTTTCCTAAGACTCAAGGAAGTGTCAAGATTTTGGGGCTCTGGCTGCAAATAGCTTATGGGTAAAGCACTTGCCTGGAGTGTGCAATGCTCTGGATTTGGCCCCCTGTAGCCTTTCTCACTCTCGCCCCAAAATTTTTTCCAAAAAAAATGTATTCCTTTGACTCCTTTAAAGCTGGGATGCAGCCTTTTGCTGCTCAGTTGTCTGCTAAGGTGGAGATGACCTTGCAGCCAGGATTCCTGATGATGGTTTTTTTCACAGCTGCCCCAGGGAAATCAATCTACTTAAATCCCAGGGATCTCACATCTTCTCCCCACCCTCCTCTGCTGCTTTCTCATTTTCTCCTTCCAGAGCATATGGTATAAACTGTGTTGCAATAAAGGTGCATAGTGCCCAGGTTCAATGGATATGTGTCTCTTCCACAGTGGAGCTGAAAATACACCATCGTGATTGCCCAGGATGCTGGAGGAAACTGTTACTTTTCTGGCACCTACACACTAAGGCAGGAGTCCAAACTTGTGGATGGGCAGCCCGCCAAGCCAGCAGATGGGTACAGGGAATGTGGCCAAGGAACCATGTATGCGCATCTAGCATAGGTGTTCAGAACAGGAGTTCCAGCTGAGAGCATCAGAGCCAGACTCCAGCTCAGGCTAATGGCATGTCAGCCCTGCCTCATCTCCTATCAATGAATTGAGGTTCCAGGGATCTGACAGATTTTGACAGAATCTTAAATTTACCTTTTTCCTTTGTAAAAAGCAGACAAAACATAAAGATCATGTAGCCATTTTGCAGCAAGTGGTTTGGTGGCGTTGTCTCAGTAGAAACATATATCAGTGGCTCTTTGTAGCTCTTTGACTATTAAAGCCTCACTTAAAAAGATAGAAAGGGGTCCTTTTACAACTTAGTACTGTCTCTTACTTTTCATTAAGATCCTAGGTGCACTCAACTCTGTACTAAAGCAACTTTAACTTTTTTCTTTTCTTCCTTTTTCTTTTCTTTTCCCTTCCTTAGTTTTTCTTCTCTTCCTTCTCCTTCTTTCTTTCTTCTTTTTATGTAACCCTGGCTGTCCTGGAACTCATTATGCAGACTAGGCTTGCCTCGAACTCAAAGATTCACCTGCCACTGCCTCCCAAGTGCTGAGAATAAAGGTATTTGCCATCACATCCCACCTTTCATTTTTATCTTAAGGAACAGATCAATTAAAGTAAATTTCCTAACAATCCCATCTAGAGGATGCTTCATCTGCTTTACATTCTTTTAAATTCATAACAGATAATGCATAAAGGCACTCAACTGGATGCTTTAAAGTTTTTCTTCAAAACCAATCTACAGACTAGGAAGACAGTGTCCAGGCTGAAAGCTTCTGCTGTGAAAACCCACAGACTTCAATTCAGTCCCCAGGGTGGACTTTAAAAAGCCGGATGCACCAGCACTTGTATAAAATGGGAAGCAGAGTCAGGGGAATCACCCAGACTGAGGGTCAGTTATCTTGAGTATGCAGAAAGTGAGATACCTTCCCTCTGAGGACAGAAGGAGAAACTTATATGCAAGTATCTCTGTATTGTGCAAATAGAGTCCTCTGCATATTCCCAGGAGGACTCCACTGGGTTTTTTTTTTTTTTTTTTTTTTTTTTTTTTTTTTTTTTTTTTTTTTTTTTTTTTTTTTTTTTTTTTTTTTTTTTTTTTTTTTTTTTTTTTTTTTTTTTTTTTTTTTTTTTTTTTTTTTTTTTTTTTTTTGGTTTTTAAAGGTTTATTTATTATGTATATGGTATACAGAAGAGAGCACCAGATGTCATTATACATGGTTGTGAGCCACCATGTGGTTTCTGGGAATTGAACTCAGGACCTCTGGAAGAACAGTCAGTGCTCTTAACTACTGAGCCATCTCCCCAGCTCCGGTTTTAGTCTTTTTGAGGAAGCACCACACTGATCTCCGTGGTGGCTGAGCAAGTTTCTATTCCCACGAGCAGTGTAGAAAGGCCCCTCCTCCCCGCTTCTCTCCGACATTTGTTGTCTTTATCGGAGGTAGTCAATTCGACTGGGGTGAGGCAGAATCGCAAAATTGTTTAAATTTGTATCTCTGTGAGGACTAAGGACCTTGAGCACTTTTCAAACACGTATTGACCACTTGTGTTTCTTCTTTTGAGAAATTTGTTTAGTTCATGAAACCATTTATTAATGGGATTTTTGTACTTGTTTTAAAATGCTCTTTATATAGTCTGTCTTAGGGTTACTGTTGCTGTGATAAGACACCAGGACCAAAAACAACTTGGAGAGAAAGGGTTTATTTGCTTACATATCCTGAGTTACTGTCCATTGAGGGAAACCAAGGCAGAAACTCCAACAGGGCAAGATCTTGGAGGCAGGAGATGATGCAGGACCATTAAGCTTGCTCCTCATAGCTTGCTCAGCCTGCTTTCTTATAGAATCCAAAACTATCAACCCAGGAATAGTACCACCCACAAGGGGCTGGGCCCTCGCCTATGAATTATTAATTAAGAACATGCTCTATAAGACTTGCATACAGCCTGATCTTATGGAAGCATTTTCTCAGTTGAGGTTCCTCTCATCAAATGACACTGGCCTGTGTCAGTGGTCAGAAAGCAAGCCGCACACACTACATATTAATGCCTTATCAAACATGTAGTTGGCAATTTATTTTGCCCACTCTGTGGTTGTGTCTTTACTATGGCTATTGTTTCCTTTGTTAGGCAAAAGCACTTTAGTTTTATATAATCCCATTTGTCCATTTTTGGACTTATTTCTTGTGCTATTAGATAGACTCCTTTTCAGAAAGTCCTTGCCTATATTTTGAAGGATTTTTCCCTGTGTGTTCCTTTAACAACTTCAAGGTGTCAAGTCCTACTGTTAAAGCCTTTGATACATTTTGGTTTGATCTCTGTGAAGGGTGAGAAATAGAGACTTGGTCCTTTCTTTGACAGGATGATAGGCAGTTTTGCTAGCACCATTTGTTGAAGAGGCTATCTTTTTTCCATCATACGTTTTTGACACCTTTATTGAAAACTAGGTGGTTTTAACTGTGTGAAGTTATTTCTGGTTACTCATTTCTATTCCACTCATTGATGTACATGTTTGTTTTTGTACCATTACCATACAGTTTTTGTGACAAGGACTTCGTAGTATAGTTTGAGGTCAGTAATTGTGATTGCTTCTGCGTTGCTTTATCTGCTTTGGATTATTACGTTGGCAATTGTGATCATTAGCATTAACTGTCAACTTGAAAAAGCTGGAGAGATGGGCCTCTGAGCATGCCTACGGGAAAGTATCTTCATTACATTCATTAAAATGGCTAAGCCACGTGTGGTGGTCCATACCTCCTGTCCCAGCACTCAGGAGGCAGAGGCAGGTAAGTTCCAGGCCAACCTAGTCTATGTAGTGAATTCTAGAACAGCTAGAGCTATGTAGTGGGACCCTGTCTCAAAGTGCAAACAACGAGCGGGGGAATGCTGGAGTGTATAAAGTGGAGAAGGTAAGCTGAAGGTAAGCTGAGCAAGCATGTGCTCATTGTTTGCTTCCTGTTTCTTGACTACAAATGTAATGTGAGCAGCTGTTTCAAGCTGCTTTCATACTTTGTCTCCCCCTAGGATGGACTGTGATTTTAACAAGTCCATCAGTAGCCACAGTAAACCAGAGTAAACTGGTTCTCCCTTAAGTTGTTTTTGTCAGGATACTTATTTTATTACAGCATCAGGAAAAGAAACTAGGACATCCTTGGTCATCGTAGTCTCTTTTTGGTTTCCCAGTGTCTGGTTATGGCAGGTTGCACTCACATTTAAAGACTAAGTGTTGCCGAAAGATGGTGCCCACCTTTAGTCCCAGCACTCAGGAGGCAGAGGCAGGAGGATCTCTGGGAGTTTGAGGCCAGCCTGGTCTAAAGAGTGACTTCCAGGTCAGCCAGGTTATGAATAGAAACCCTGTCTCAAAAAAAAAAAAAAAAAAAAAAAAACCAAAAAGGACCCAGAGCTAAAATATACAAATAAGAGAAAATATGTGGCATTTGTCTTTCTGGGTTTTAGTTACCTCATTTCAACCCATCTATTTATCTGCAAATTTCATTTTTCTTTATGGCCAAATAGTATCCCATTGTATATATGTACCAAATATTCATTATCCACTCCTCACTTGAAGGACAATTAAATTTCTGTTTTCTAACTATGATGAATAGGATATCTGTGGAGGAGGATGCTGAGTCCTTTAGGCATATGATAAGGAGTAGTATAGCTAAGTCATATTATGGTAGATTTATTTTTAGCTTTTTGAGAATTTTCCACACTTATTTCCAAAGTGGCTGCATCAGTTTGCAATCCCACAAATGTAATTTCTAAGCTGCATTATAAATACTTATCTTTCTACCCACAAAAAAATATAGGTCCCCCACCACCCTCCATCAACACATCATATTTTTGCAGCAGACAGAGACCATAACAGGATGCTTAACTGGTCAAAATGCAGAGAACAACTGACTGGGGTGCCAAGTTCCAATGGACAGATCTATACACAATCCCTACACCCCAAACTCCAAGAACATTGAAGAAGAGGGAAATGGAAAGACTCTAAGGGCCAGAGGACCAGAATGGCTGCTGTGAGATTATCTTATACATGTGAAAAGGGAGCTGCATTTATGAAATCTCAAATATGGCTGCCTAAGCAAGACCTAAACAATGAGAACACAAGCTGACACGCCAGTGTGAAGGGAAGAATCTTACTGGTCCCAATCCGATATTAAGAGCTACAAACAATTAATGACTTTCCCGGGATGAAAGCCTCCAGTTGGTTATCCAATATCAAGTAGATCACTCTAAAAACATATACATATGCAAAACACTAAATGTACCCATTGGGTTCCATTTATTTATTCCTATATGTAGCAATAATAATTTAAGAAAAAAGAGGCTAGGAGGGAGGAACAAGACAGGGGATTTTATGCTTCAATATGAATTTTGAGATTTTTTTTCCCCCTAGTTATATAGAGAGTATATCTGGGATTTGTTTGTTTGTTTGAGACAGGGGTTCTTTGTGTAGCCCTGACTGTCCTGGAACTCACTCTGGAGACCAGGCTGGCCTCAAACTCGCAGAGATTTATCTGCTGCCGCTCCCAAGTGCTGGAATCAACAGGTGTGCGCCACCACCCCTCAGTATATAGCTGGAATTTTGATGGAGATTGCATTGAATCTGTGGATTTTCTTTTGATAAGATATTTTACCATTTTATATTAATTATTCCAGCCTGTGAGTATATGAGGACTTTTCATTTTCAGACTCTTCTTCATATGAATCTAGAAATTTTACAGTGTCTTCCCTGGGTTCTTCAGTGACCCTGTGGTCATTCCACAGTGTCTTCTCAGTCTCCAATATTTGTATAGTTTCTCTTGCACTCATTTCTAGGTTTAATCCACTATGATCTGATAAGATAGAAGAAATTATTTTGGTTTTTGTATTTGTTATTTGCTTTGCAATCCAAACTATAGTCTGTTTTAGAGAAAGCTCCAAAAAAAAAAAAAAAATGTATTCTGTTTCTGCTGGATGGAATATTCTGCAGATACGTACTAGCTTGCTCCACATGGCTTTCTATGGTGCCTCTTCTATTTTATTTGGGCATCATCTTGTTGAGCAGCCGTCTCCCAGGTGCAGTATCTCCAGCTCAGTGAGGAAAGCAAACTGCCTTAACCAGTGTCTATTGCTGTGAAGAGACACCACATTGTGGCATCTCTTACAAAAGAAAACATTTAATTGGGGCTGACTTATAGTTTCAGAGATTTATTGTCATCGTGCTGGGAATCATGGCAGCATGCAGGCAGACACAGTGCTGGAGAAGGAGCTGAGAGTCCCACATCCAGAATGGCAGGCAGCAGGAAGAGAGACAGTGGGTCTGGCTAGGCTTTTAAACCCCAAAGCTCCCCTCCAGTGACACACTTCCTCTTCTCCTCCTCCTCCTAAAGTATTGCCAATTCCTGGTGACTAAGCAGGGTTAAAAACCAGAGTGTTTTTAAAACAGCAACAAAATACTACTAAAAGTACAATAAGAGGTTTTTTTTTGTTCGTTTTTTTTTTAAGTGAAATAAAGTGGGTACAGGAAAAGTGATAAACAAATAATTTAAAGTTATAAATAAAATTATACGTATTCATATAGGTGAATAAAGTTATAAATAAAATTATATGTATTCATATAGGTGAATAAAATAAAAATATATTTTGAAGATACAATGAAGCCAAAAATACTGATAAAAATGTAATAAAAGAGGGGTGAACATAACCCTAAAAAGAAAAAAGAAAGGAGGAAAAGAAGAAAGAGGAAGTTGGAAGGAAGGAGAAAGGGAGGAAGGAAGGAGG
>PVIH01016002.1:0-47271 GCA_004025045.1 Sigmodon hispidus
GGATGGAAAAAAAAATTCAGAGGGAAAGATGAACACAAAGAAAATATAGGTGTAGCAATCTTATTTGTATTTCTACCCTTGATAAGCCATGCTTATCATTCTTATCCTCTGTATAGTTATTGTTAACTCTTCCACATTTTAAATTCTTTTTACTGTGTTTTTTTTGATAAATACAAAATAAAGAAGGAAAAAAAAAGAAGATTAAATATAGAAGCCAAATCTATAAAAGGATGAGAATGAATTTTGCTCTAACATTAGAGAACTGATTTTGAAAACTAAACTTGATAAATTTAAATTTTCTATACTCATGAAGAATTGGAATAAAAAAGCATATGAATTGCCAAAACAGTACAGTTTATGTATATGCCAGTGGTTCTCAATCTGTGGGTTATAGATAACCTTTTCACAGGGGTTGTGTATCAGATATTTATATTACAATTCATAACAGCACAATTATAGTTATGAATTGGCAATAAACTAATTCTATGGTGGGGTAAATGATGACATAAGAAATGGTATAAAAGGGTCACAGCACTAGGAAGGTTGAAAATCACTGATATGCAAACTTTTTCAATGGCAAAAGAAGAGAACACAAATATATACTACAATTTACAGTATCTAGAGTTATATCATCACTTTTAAAAAGTTTTATCATTTTTATCATCTATCAAGCAAGTGAAAGTCACATGGAAAAGATAAAATTTTACTGTCTGGAGACAAAAGCTTTAAATAATAAATTCATAGTGCATCTTCTAATGTGTCCCAAGGAAACACTAGGGAAGCATGCAGATGTTTGGGGTTGCTTGTCTAGAGGAAGAGACAGCTTTGTTAAACATCCCATATTCTGTCAATGCCAGACCTTCAACATCACAAACCTCCAAACATAACTGAATAACAATACAAAAAGCAGTGTTTAGCCTCCTTAAGTTATAGCTGTGTTATCCAACTTTTCTACAATATTCCTAGCTGGAATACACAAACATTTGAAAATTTCCAACATAATCATTGTGGTAAATGATCAGCAAAATTCCAGATACATGTTCTCAGGGAAATATTCTTTGTATGACATGCTCTATGCAGCACCACAGATACTCAGGTTCTCTGTGCTAACGATCCGCTCACCAGTAGAAAAGACTATCCTTTCACCATTCATACTGAATTTATAAATTGAAAAAGTTCTCCTCTTACAAAAAGATAAATTAATTGTAAAGTCTCCATGGCTGTAACATCAATAGCAGTATCAATTCTGGGCATCCCCCATGTTGTACTTGACAGTGAGGTCTGTATTGACCAACTGTACTGAATATAACCTTGGATTGTGAAGGGCCGCTAGAGCTCTTCTCTTTTGTTTTGTTTTGTTTCTTTTTTTTAAAAAAAGCACTAAATTAGCCTCCTTTGTTTACTAGGCATTATTGGAAGCCCCTGGATAAATGGTCTCGGGTGATGCCCACAGCAATGCTAGTAAGTAATTACACTGATCTCCCTGTTTCAGAGCAGAAAAACGGCAGTGAAGAGGGGCGTGAGCATCGGGCACCGAGGACAATGTGTGTTCTTGAGAAATGAGGTAGACAGAGATCCAGTCTGTGCAAAGCCATCAGCCGGGAGTCATCTTTCCCTTGGGTGTTGGGTGGGAATGGAGGACACGATTCCCCAGTGACATGGAGGAGCTGAGGGAGATCTATCCACGTAGAACAGTGCTGATCCTTAGTGAAAATGCCTTTTGCTTCTTCATTCCACTCTCTTCGATCGTGTTTTCTATTGGGCCACTGTACCATATAATTCAGCTTCTTACCAAGCATATCCATTTCATGGCTCAGCCACACTTTGCTCCATTTCATCTAGTTTGTATTTTCAGTCAGGGTCTTCTTGTGTATCCTAATCTTGTCTCAAACTTTCCATGATCCCCTTACCCCACTGCTGGCTTCACAGATGCCTGCCACCATGCCCAGCGGTTCCAGAGGCACTGACCAGTGGTCCCTCGCAAATCTTTTCTCCTCACTGGTAGGTTCTATGCACAGCAGATATGGGGCTCTGCCTTCTACAACACTGAACACAGCAGACCAGTGTTAGCCTTGACTTCTCCCTCCCATTCCCCCAGTCACTGCGTCCTCTGGCACTATGATTCTACATCCTAAATGCCTCCCAGGTTCATCCTTTCCTGTACCTCTGAGAACTGTATCCTGCTCTGAATTTACTGATGGAGAGGAAGCTCTTACTTTCCCCAGCACCCTACAGGGTACCAGTGTTGGCCACAAGCTCAAATTCTGTTGGAGCATCTGATTACCAAGGGTCAGAGTAGTTTCCTTCACTTAAAATTTCCATTCCAATCTGATAGACAGAGGAAGCCATCTGTCAATAATCCACTGCAGTTACTTTAACTCTCTGTGATCTCATCCAGTTCCTTCAGCTTGTGGTTTCAGTTATACTATGTATGTACTAAATATTTTGTTGGGTTATATGGTTTATTATCTATTACTTCAACATCAAGTCAGATTCATTTTTCCATCTTTCTTGCTTGATCTTATGTCTGGTGCAATTTGTGGAGAATTTCGTTGTTCTCTAACCGAGAAGCATCTTTTGCTGAGCACACGCTGACATTACCTTTCAGACTTCTGAATACCCTCTCTGTGGTTGCTTTCCTCCATGAAGTCTCAGCTCAAAGAAAATCAGTTTTTTGAGCTGCCTTCTGCTTTGCCTTGTGGGAAGTCCCATCATCCTTTCAAGGTTCCCCAGCCTTATCTGAAAGCTCCTTCTATACAATGATCCAAAAGCTCGTCAGCTGGCTGGTCCAGGGGTGGGGGCAATGCTCTGCGCCAGGCCATGCTTTGGCCTGCAGAGGGTGTGGCTTCTCTTCTTCCAGGTTGTGTTTCAGCTTCCTGTATCATTGCTATGGATCATCTCATGACTCATACTTTCACTGATTAGCCCCAACTCTAAGCATCTTCTGGTGTGCTGAACTAAGAGCTGCAATTTTTGTAAGAACAATAAAATTAGGCTTAACAAAGTGAATTCTGGAAAGAAAACACTAGACACCCTGTCTGTCATCATTCCCAGGGTCTGCACAGAGAGTTCTCCCAGACCAGAGAATAGCCTGAAATGAGCCTGTGCAGGAAGGGTGCACTCACCATAATGTGCTGTCTCAAGACTGCCACAGCTGGATGTCATTTGCATCTGAAATTTACCTTCCTTCTCTTCCCTGAGTCCAGACTTGCTTCTCTTTAAGGACTTGGTTGTTAGAAATTAAAATTGCCAGGCATGCTGTATTTTGAATTAAGCCATAGCTCCTCAGGCAAACGCTTTCCGCATGCCCAAGCAAAGAGAGAGCACAGTCCTGCCACCTAGCATTGTCAGACAACCTCCTTTGCTCTTGACTTTTGTGACAAGATCCTTGTATCTATGGGAGCTGTGGAAAATCTTATCACCTAGGAGGTTTCTTTTCTTAATGATAAATCAGTTGCATGAAGGGGAAAAAAAAGGTCCCTCCCTGCCTGTGATGTGAATACATGATGCATGGCCCACTATCACTAGCTTGTCACCTCCCTCTGCAGAGCTCTCTGTTATGATCTAGTTGCTGAGGACACATCCTGAGCCTTGCCTGAGCTATAGCAGGAAACTCATCTTTTCCGGGATTATCAGATTATACAAACACAGGGCAGTGACAGCTGTTGGGGAGACATGGCCACTCAAGATATTCAGAGAGAAGGATACACCTCATCTTCCTGTGTCACTGTCCTTCATTTGACCTAGCTTAGTCTGAGTAAACGCCATACCTGAAAAACTGGCATGTTGGACATGGCACCCAGATGCACATATCCTGTGGAACATTACAGAGAACCTTGCGTATGTCACATGGTTCGAAACAGAGACTACCTTTCCCATTGTTTTTCAGAGCACTGAAAGCAGGTCAATAACCATCACAGTTTATAAATCAGTGAAACAATGGTGGATACTCATTTCATCTCTAGGCAAACATTGGCTAATGGAATTGACCTGTATATTCTGTAAGAGGTTATAGGGAGATACTTGTGTAGCCAGTGGGCATGTAGAATCTCCATTCTGTTACAATCCACTATGGAAAGGCCAGTCAACTTTACAGGACTAATTTAGTCAAAGGCACAATGCTTTCACTGGGATTTAAATTTTACTAATAGATATGGTGCTGTAGGTAGCGAGAACTACCAACTCCAATACACCAAGATATAATCAAATTTCATATGTTAACATTTAAAGCTGGCTTCTTTCTGATGTATTATAGTCAATATTTGTTTGTGTGTGTGTAAATTCACTCTATCTGATTCCTACTTATGTTTCGTTTGATCACCATTGATAGAAAGTAGAGGTATCTATTGCTTTTCAGTTGTGCTCAGATTCTCTGTAGCAAGCACGTGTGAAGCCATAGCATAAAGGGGGATGCACAGATGCTGCTCAGGAAGCACCTGGCACACACACAGGATCCATTAGAGCCAGCAACAGAGCAGAGAAAAATACTAATGACCTTAACTTGAAATGTTCACAGGCCTGCCTGGCAAGTCTGACCAGAGCATAGCTCCTGCCTACATATGCCTGGAGGTGACCTACTTGAGGAAGGGCACAAACCAGAACGTCTTCATCTTAAATCAATACACAATGACTAACCCAGACCTATAATCTAGCTGTTCATACTCTGTTTCAGAGAGCATTGAATCACTGAGCCCCAATCCAACCAGATGAACACCTTACACCTTCTCAAACTCAACATCATTAAACTTGTCTTCTCTCGGTTAATGGGCTTGTTTCCTATCACCTGTTTGTGGGTTGGGAGTCTGTGCCAAGAAAGATCTTCTACTAATTCCCAAGTCTAAGATGCTCTCCGTTTTCCCCACTAACCTACCTACCTTCTTCTCATTGACATCTCATTGGACTCCTGGATATGGGCAGAAATTCTCTTTGAACCCATTTCAAGTCCCCTTATCTATTCAAGACCATTGCTCCTGCTCCTCTTGCCAGCCCTTCCTACATCATAAATTTTCCCAAGCTCAGTATATGTTTCCAGTGCTGTCTCTCACAGTAATTTTTTTAAATGCAATCTAAACCACATTTGACTCCTATTAGCATTAAAAAAAAATGTTCTCTTTCTTATTCCTTTTGGAGTTAAAATCCTCAAAATGGTTGGCCCTCCACATCTATGGGTTCTATATCCATGAATTCAGCCACCCACAAATTAAATGTATTTTAAGAATATCATGACTAAATGGACAAATATTCACAGTTCTTTGAGTCTGTGTACTCAGTACGACAGTTATTCCACAGCACTCACATAAGATTGTATCACCTGAAAAGGTAACATGTAATACTATGGCAAATGGTGTTCCATTTCATGGCCAAGCCTTGGCACCTACATATGTAGGTACCCAGAGGGGCTCCTAGAACCAATCTCCTTTGGATGCAGAGATGCCTACATTATTTTTGACACATCATAAATTACATACATTATAGGATGTCATGATGTTTTGATATATGTGCGCAATATGGAATGATTAAATCAAACTAATTAACATATCCATCATCTTGATAACCTATAATTTTTCTGGAGACTTTTGAAATGTACTTTCTTGGTTATTTTGAAGTATACAATGATGTTATTAACTGTAGTCCCTGGCTATACCATAAGCTCAGATCACTCCTCCTATTTATGAGAAACCTTGTACCTTTGATGCACAAACTTCAGTTCCTTCTCTCCTTACCTCTTTACTCTCAGAAAGCCACAATCCAAACTATCATCTACTTTTGTGAGTTCAACTTTGTAAAATTCTTCATATAGATGAAGGAAGGGATACAAGAAAGAGATGCTGGTCACCCATGGAAGCTGGACAAGATAAAGACATGATTTCAAACAGGATATTGAATTGTGAGCTTAGTGTTCGTTTGGAAGTTCTGACTTTTGCAGCATTCAGATAACCAATCTATATTGTTTTAGAGCCAAACAGGTCTGATCGCTCATTAGATCAGCAATGGAAAACTAATACAGGACATTTGCTGAAAAGCTCTATTTTCAATGAGGCCACTAGTGAGGTGGAAAACTGAATATGTTTCCCTAGTGTTAGTAAAATAAAAATAGCCATGGAAATAAGAGTACTTATAATTATTATCACCTGTCATTCTATTCTCTTGTACATGATAACATCTAAATGACTTAAGAGTATGTTTATATCAATAATCATTTATTTCTCAGTTTGCCAGCACCGAGAATGTCAGCTTTACTACAGCTGCTCACAAAGCACTTAAAGGAATAATAAAGGTAAGAGAAAAAGGACATTGTGATTTCTTTACAAATGTACAGATTGCTCTTCTCTTTTCTATTATCAACACTGCTTCCTTCCTAGGCGCCAGTCCATTTTCCCAACTTTTATTATTACATAAAAAAAATGTTTTATTTTTTGTTCTCAAACTAAGTCCAGAAGACAGGGCCATGCTCATCTTGGCACTCTATAAACACGTTGCCTACAAAGGCCAACATCTATTGATACTCACAAAAACACTGTCAGTTCACCAAAATCTATCATTACCTCCCATCAAAAACATATCTAGATTTTATCAGTTCCTCCTTATGATCTTCTAGACAACTGATTAGATATTTCAGAATATACAATAACTTTTATAAGGGAGTAGTCAAATAAGTTGATAATATGTGATTTACCTATGGATATAAAACTAAACATACAAGTTTATAATATAGTATCTTAGAATCAAAGAAATGCTTTGCTGCCTAGCAGTTGTTCTTAAAGAGACACTTGTACTTTCTTTGGTTTTCATTTTCATTATAGTGGCTGTAATTTCTCCCGATGAATGAGCAATAACAAGCCTGTATCTTCACCCTTGAGCTTTCTCTGAAGTTCTGTGTTTTTATGAGTAAACTGAGACTTGAACAACACCACAGCTGAAATACATTATCTACATCCATCCATTCAATGCATTGTTGATAATGCCAGGAGATCTGCTAAGGGTGTTGAAGTGACTTATCAGTGGAGTCTTGTGGTTATCTGTATTTCAGAAGAATCTCACTAGAAGTGAGTGGAGGTTGAATCTAAGAATCAGATGGAAGGCATGTCAATCAGGTAAGGCAATCCTTTCAGTAACCCTGGGGATAAGATGAGGTCCCAACTCAAAACAGTGATGATAAGGACTTAGAAGATTAACTGGACATTAGAACTTCTCAGAGAATAAAATATGCACATTTTGTGTTTAGCCTTGCAGATGAGATAAAAAGAGAAATAAACCCACTAACAAGATGGCTGAGTGAACACATGTTAATAATATTAGCTATGACCGAAGATGCAGAGGGAGAAGGTTGTTTCTGAGGATGACTGAAGGCCTCTAAAGTGCATGTAGAAGGATCTGGTGATACTCAGAGTGTAAGACATTGAGGTTTTTAATTTTTTTTTAGGCACTGTTGGGTTAGTATGATAGCACGTCTTTCTATTTGCTGAGAGAAGTAGATGTTTTCTTCTCAGCTATCACACTGAAAACCCAAGTGTTACAAAATAAAACAACAAAGTGACCTAATCTTCTGAGTTATTTTCTGACACATGTTTAGATCACAGTGTCAGGCTTTCCTCTACCAGTTAATGAAGAGTCTTAATCTTTAACAGTCCCACAGGGCCTTTCCAACCACTCTGATAAGCACTGAACTAATTGTCTACCATGAAATATCACAAATAGAAGCATATTATAATAAAAAAGCATGTCATATATTGATTTCCTGCTCCTGCAGGATATTCATTAACACAGATTGTAGTATTTATGAAATCTCATACCCTTTTCCTGGGCAAAATGTGCTTCAGAGAGAAATGATGACAGATCAGATATGACAGGCGCTGTTTTGCAATTACTGCATGTCTCTGACACTGACATCCTCCAATTCATGCTCGGGACACCCCTGTGCATGTAGGATCATTAGCAATTATTTTTGAAATGAGAAAACTGAATCAATGAGCAGGGTGACAATCAAGATAAGATTTCCAGCTCTAAAGCCAACAGAGTCAAGTTCCAATCTAAACATGAGTTCCTTCATCTCCTCAAACCCCAACGCATACACCAGTGAAGCAGTATCTACTTAACCAACATATTAAAAATTATGTAACTAATATGGCAGATTGACAGTTAGTGTCTGCAATTGAACCAAAGCTAGCCAACATATCTGTCATGATATTTGCCTATTTTTATTTGCTTCTCATCAAGCTTCAATGCAATGGAGGTAGAATATCTTTTTGTGCCTCACAGCTCCACTGTGTACTAAAGTTTATGGCAGAGGCGAAGTAGTAGTGGAAAGTATTTAGGGACCTGAAGATGATGTTAATTTACTGTTGATGTGGCAGGTTCTGATATCCACCATGGACAGCCCAAATACGTGGTGAATATATTCAGGGAAGTTCTTCATCTTGCTCAAATTAAATCATCTTTGTAGACAACATCACTTATTTGGCAGTACTTTAGTTATCTTTTTGGAAGCCCAACACATGCCCTAGAACATCTTCTAAAAGCCAAGTATTTAAGCATCACAAAGACTCAAGAGAGTCCTGGGCAAAACAGTCCTGGACCAAAGGACTCTCACTATTATGTTGATTGCTTAGAAAAAGGGTTATTTAAGAAGTGATAGAAAAAATAGGACTGGGCCTTTAGGAAAGTGAGAAAGAAGATTTAGCAGATGATCAAATGGTGTGGCCTGAGACAAAGAGGGCATCATGCCATATGCACTGGCCAAAAGAGGCAGGGATTGGAGGAACTCAAGGCCCTTGACAGCTCTCTGGTGCCCTCAGTGTTCCTGTCCCCAAGTTAGCCATGCAGACATTGACCTAGGAACTTCTGGAGAGAGCTCTGATAGATGAGACTCAAGGCAGAATCAAGCAAGTTTACAATTTGGATATTACCTGGAAGAAATTAATGCAGCCCTCAAAACCCAGGCAGGGAAGAAGAGTGGAAGCTCCTAGAAATCCCTTAGAAAAAACAGCCAACCAACGATGTGAATGTGTTGTGGGCTGTATATGGAGACAGGTGCTTCCCAAGGATGAAAACCATCTCAGACAGAGAGCCAATGAGAAGCTGAGATCTCCAGCCCTTAACTGAAAAATGAATTCCACCAACCAAAGATCCAGAGACTCAATGAGAGTATCCTGATTTTACCCCAAAAGACATGAGTTAGGATCCAGCCACCCAGTATGCAAGACTACTGAGCATCCTTGGGCCTTGCTCCCATGAGGCCAGGCATTTGTGAAGTAGCTTCTTAGTTTATGAGAAGATAAGATATATCCTACACAATAGAGAAAGGTCGCAAGAGTAGCATCTCATGAAGGTCTTCAACTCTGTGTTCTTCCCACTTTCCCTTGAACATGACACATGAGCACTGTGTCCTCTCTTTTAGTCTCCAGCTGCTATTCTCCTTTCCTGTCTTTTGACTCTAGATTCTTCTATCTTAAAACACATGCAAATATTCTTCCAAGGTTTCAGGTTATCCTATTGGCTTCTGTATATATATCCTATTGGATATCTATTGGTATCCACAGTGTCTTCATGTGAACTAATTCATGCTACCAGTATCATTGAGTCCCCAAGACTTTAACTGGAATGCTGTGGTCTTCTTTCATGATATTATTGCTCAATTGCCCAAAATTGGTCTCTTCAAATTTCTATGTGTTATGTATGTGTAATAATTAGTTTCTGGCCCAGCCTAGTCCCAAGGTTCAGACCCTCTTGCAGCCCCACTGCTGCTTATCCCCAAATAATCACCAAATTATATTCTTTCATACTGATTGACCTATGGCTCACACATATTGCTAACTAGCTCTTTCATCTTAACTCAATCTATTTCCATTAATTTGTTTAGACATGTGTCTTAGCATCTTTTCTCAGAGCAGCATGACTGTCTTCTTTTTTCTGGGTATGCTGGAGTCTCTCTCTGACTCTCTCTGCCCAGAATTTCCCACCCACACTTTCTGTCTGCCTATGGCCAATCAGTGTTTTTATTAAACAAGTAGGAGGGACAAATATTTACAATGTACTAGAATATAATTCCACCACATGTATATATCTATCTGTCTATCTGTCCATCTCTTATCTACCTACTCTTTCTCTCTAATTCCCTCTCTCTCCCTCACTCTAAATGATCCAGTGTCTCCAAAGAACCCTAAATGATAAGGTTACTACCTTTTGCTTCAAAATTTCATAATGACATGATGTCTGCTTTTCTCCTCAGTCTTTATGCCTCATCCTCGTCCTGGATAAAATGGGAACTGTGTCAGATATAGATTCCACTTTAGGGGATGGATAAATTACAGAATATGAAACAATGAGAATAACATCTGTCATACTTTGTACATGTTAGCTGCATAATTTAAAAGAAACTTAATTATAAGATTTACTTACTATCCAAGTAACTAAATGAATACAAAGAAAAGGTGTTAGCTAGTCACAGCTGAATATACTTTGCTGACCACAGAACACAACCAATCTTCTACATGTTACATGATAATGCCAATAGTATAGCCTTTGAAAAAAAAAACCAGATGTAGTTTTGGATTATTTTTTAAAATTCTCAAAGCAGAGAGATCATTAAAGGGATCTATATGAACTGTTGTCATCATATTGCTGTGACTGAGTTGTACCCTGTGGTTGACATCTAGGTCTCCCTGGCTGGTTACTGAGTAGGTATATACACACATTTGTCCAGATATCCTTCAGTACTAAGTGGACAAACACAAGCCAATGGGGGAAGGTATGTTGGAGATGGGATGCCAGGCTCCCAAGTGCTTGACCAGGGGCTGTAAGGTTTGCATTGCATTCAGAAAATTACAAAGCACAGAAGACTTTTGTTAAGAGAAGTCTTTCATCAGATAAGCATGTAGCTATTTATATCATAATTCTAAAACTAAATATTAATTAAAATACATTTTAGTAGTCTGGGAGATTGTCCTGGCATAGATCAATGTACAGCTTGCAAGAGGCTGTTCCTGACTGGTTTGAAAGATCTTTCAGCATTAAGAACCTTATAAGATGGACTTGCTGTCAAAACCAGCATTTTAGTCTCTCCAAGTTTCATAGCATTTTATTTTGGAAGTAAAAAAAAAAGAAAAGAAAGAAAGAAAATGTTCCCATTAAGCTGTCTCCATATTGTATTTGCAATCTGCACTATTTTATATGGCCATTAAAAGTTTAAATGTAAAAAGAAAATTAAAAGCATTAATTTTTAAAACTTAAAAGTGCATAACAATGAAAGGCAAAAATCAATACTATTCAAGTCACACATCCTCAGTGCTGATTTGTCTGCCCCATGCTAGTGTGTAGTTCTCTGCTCTGATGGAGGCTCAAATTCTATGCATAACTGCATATTCATTTGTTGGTGGTATATTGTATATTCAATAAAACTAGCTCGAAATATCAAAGGACAGAGTCAAGCCAGGAAGATAAGGGACTGGTGACCCACAACTTTAATCCCAGCACTTGGGAAGCAGAGATCCTCTGGTCTCTGTGAGTTCAAGGCCAAACAGGCCAGGTGGTGATGGTGCCCAACTTTTATCCTAGCTCTAGGAAAGTTGAATTAAGAAGTGAAATAGTTGGGTGAGGAAAGAAATATAAGACAGGAGAAGGCAGAAATTCAACCTTTTGCCTGCATCCAACTGGTCTAAGGACATATGGAGTTAGAACCTACTCAGTTTGGCCTGAAGAGTTGGCTGGGTGAGAAGTGGCTGTGGTTTGGTCCTCTCTGTCTGAGATATGCCAGCTTTCCTCTAATATCTGACTTTGGGTTTTATTATATACTATAAATAGAATTCATGCAATAGCTTGTAACTTTTGCTAAGTGTAGAAATGAGTAACATTTAGAACTGGGGAAAGATTGTCCATTTTACCTATATTTTTTTAAAAAATCACCATAGTTCTGGGATTAGGCCTTTATACTTGAAATTCAGGAGAAAATAAGGCCCTTAAATACATCTCCATGCAGCAACTGGAGTGGTTAATGACAGCTTCTGTTGCCAGGGCCTCCTCAGGAGTGCTGCTGCATATTCATTACCGAGAGTCTTTCAGTAAATCCTGCTCGCTTTTAACTCAGATAAACGGAACTTTTCATCTAAGTTTCACCATTTCAGAGTCAGAACCTGACAAATTTTCAGAATCAAGAAAGTCCCTATTAAGAAAATTGTTCATGTGCAAGGGCCTCGGACAGCAATGGTCCCAAGTTTGAGGGTGCATTGTAAAATATTAGGGAGGGGCTATAGAAAGATCACAACATGGAGTACCCTTGATTACATTCACAGTATTCTTTAAACATTCCAAATGCAAGAGACTTCTGCTTGTCCCATGCTTAGACAGATCTTGGCCCACAGAGGATCCTAGTCAAGCTTGGTCAATCCTCAGACGTGGGACCCAGTTCCTAGTGAGCTGGTTAACATTAAGTGAGGCTGGAGAGGCAGAGGAGATCTTCTAACATGTCACTTGGTTCCCAGTGCCTTCTGGAGGGACATGGGGTAATTTGATAAAGCAGGGTGCAACTCAATTACATTGCCAAGCAGTGCAGGGACATTGGAAAGGGATACAGGGCCCATAGGCTGGATCCCTGCCAATTCTTTCATTAACCATGGTATAAAGGGGTTCAGCTATTCTGCTATTTTTCAGAGGGCCAAGTTCAGGTATGCTGTCAGCGTGTGGAGAATGGTGCTAATGAACATACACAATCTTAGGCTTGGGGTATATTAACCATTGCACTCTGTCTGTGCATGTGTGTGTGACTGTGCATGTGAGTACTACAAAATGTACAGTGTGTTCCCGAGGTCAGAGCCACACTGCTGTTTATACAGGCACTGAGGGAGGCATGCAGGTGGATTGTGCAGTACCTCTCATTCCACAAAAGCATCAATGCTTGTAAGCGAGAAACTTCTGATGCATTTCCCATTAAAATTAGAATTCAGGTTTGGGCTTTAAACTTTGTAAATCTGCCTTTCTGTGTAATACTTCACATCAGCCTTTTTCCTAATTACAACTACAGTTTGATTTACAAAACAAAATGGTTTGCCAGGAGATGACCAAAATAATTAGAAAATTTCTATTAACTTTTATTTATCGCCACTTAGATGTGGTATTTAAGATTAAAATACTAAATCGTTTTCCTTGAAGAAAGAATTTTATGGTCTTGCCAAGGAAAAATTTGAAAGCATGTCATAGATGGTAAAGCAACTTAGTAGAAAATGCTGATTGAAGCCAAGTGTGGGGAACCATTGATGAGTTACACGTCTCCACACTACAGGACGAAGCACATTCTGTAGTAATTTATTACTGAAGGAGTCTCCACTCACAATTAATCAGATTATAAAGAAGGTTTTCTTAATCTATGGTGTAGAGTTCACTCCTTTACTTTATGCAGCATTACTCATGCGAATGGCATGCATAGCCTCAGAACGTTCAACAACAGCCATAGACTATGTTGATAAATACTAAGAGAGAAAAATATTAATGGACAGAAAAAAGAGAGGATATATTATCAAGGGAGTGGAGAGAAGGGACGGTGAGCATGATTTAAAGTCTTGAGGGAATGGATCGGTCATTCCAGGAAGAAAACGTTTACATCATGCCCCTGGCACACTCACCATCCTGTGACACATTTCACTGCAGACTTGAGACTTAAATTCTGGCTAGGAGACTAGAAGGAGGGGGGGAGGACACTGCTGTCCAGAAGCCCCATCCATCATTGGGAGATTGTTAACTCTCTCTCTCTCTCCTTCACACACACACACACACACACACACACACACACACACACACACACACACACACGTATCATAATTTCCTCTCTTCTCTGAAAGCATTAACAGAGGCTGGGTACCTCAGCATGTGGGCTGGTTATTGCTAACACTCTGGAGAGGTCCATATGCCAAAGAGGGACACATAGAAACTTGTGGGTGAGGGACTGGAGAGATGGCTCAGTGGTTAAGAACATTGACTGTTCTTCCAGAGGACCTGAGTTCAATTCCCAGAAGCCACATGGCAGCTCACAACTGTCTGTAACTCCTGTTTCAAGGAATCCAACACCCTTACAAAGATATACATGCAGGCAGAACACCAATATATATAAAATACAAATAAATAAATTAGAAAAAAAAAAGAAACTTCTGGGAAGGCAAGTGGCTCCAACTTGTGCCCAGAGGACAGATGGAGCTCTAGCTTTCTTTCCTGCAGTATAACTCAGTAGTTAATTGTCAGTAACGCTCTTGCTGAGGGATGGAGTTTGGTTCCCAGAACCAGCAGATGCTCCAGCTTGAGGGGATCTAATATCTCTGGCCTTCATGGGCACTAGCAAAGGTAGTTACAGGGACAGTCTAGGAAAGCAATTGGAAATGTTAGGTGTTCCTGCTCTGGGGAAGCTCATGAATACTCTCATGCTTAGGCTCACCTACTATATAAGGACCTCCTGGGAGAATAGTCTTAGAAAGATGAACCTGCAGATCTTAGCTGTTATATATGCCAGTATTAGCTTGCTATCATTGCTGCTTCGACCACCATTGTTTGACATCAGTTGTTTGAAATACAGTCACACTGGTGTCATTTTCAGCATGGTTAAATGGCCCATATGGAGTGGTTTGAGTCCACTTGTCCCTACCCACTCACACCGAAGCCAGCCCACCCCATGCCACACTGCCCTGCAACTACTTATGCCTCTTTACACTCAAGATAAAAATTGAACAACCAAAATGAGATGATAGATAATAAAGACTCGATTGACTGAAATGTAATTAATTATCATAAATTGTGAAGGTGTGTTTCAACATGTAAAAGCTATTTATAATTTATATGTAGATTTCTCAGGAACAAAGATTCCAAATTTCATATTCACTTAATCTTATAGGTTGTGATGCTAGGAAAAAAAATGTCTCAGTGGTTAAGAATAGTTGTGGCTCATATAGGTAGCCCAAATTTGGTTCCAAGAACTCGTATGGTAGCTCAGAAACATCTGTAACTTGTGTTCCAAGTGATCTTAAACACTTTTCTGACCACTGAGGGTCCCAGGCATTCACATGATACAGATATACATTCAATCAAAACATACATGCATATAAAAATAAATCATATGTGTATATATATATTCTGTGTGTCTAAAAGTCTTTTTATATATGCATATGGCTGTGGGCTATGATATAACATGGGCCAGAAGCGCTGCAGACCTAGTACACAGGTCATTATATATGCTGTGTACTACCATTTAGACACATGGATACATCTATCTCAGGTGATAATATTTACAACGTTGATAGCAGACACGTTACCAGCAAAGAAGATAGACAGGTGAAAGAAAATTAAAGTTTTAAGAGAAAAGAGACAAAATAAGAGAGGAATGTTGGGGATTCTGAGGGACCAATCATCTCAAAAAGCATCCTATCCATAAGAGAACACATGGTACGTTGCCCTCCATCCTCAGTCGAGTTGGTGTACCCTGAAGTGATGGAATCTTTACTAGTGTGAACTCACTAGCCCAGCTGAAGGCTGCTGCTAACCAAGGTTTTGTTTCTGTCTGGTCAGCTGATCATTTTCTCAGTGACCATGGAGGACAAATTTCCAGCACACGTAAAGGGTCGTCAGTTTTCTCTCCCTTCTATTCTCCATAGAAATCAGGCACAGAAGTAACAGACCTGTTCTCCCTGGGAGGCCAGCGCTGGGTCTGAGAACACCAGGCTGGAATCTTGGTTTTTCACCAGGGTTAACTGTCTAGAGAACCTGGAGCACAGGGTCAGCATTGCCTGACCCACAGGTAGCCTTGGGAGTATGCAGATAGCAAAATTTGGCTTTTACATTGCATGCCAAGGAAAGGAAATGCTTCATCTAGGAAAAAAAGGTCCCTTTTCTTATCATCCAAAGGGGGTAGCTGCATGTTTTATGAAATGGTGTGGTTTTAAAAGCAACTGAAATAAGGCACACAGAACAAATCTGAACAAAGATTCTTTGTTTTTGTATGTACCACGTGTCACTTTGAATGCTGACTGTTGTATGCCTCCCCCCTTTTCCCTCAATTGAGTCATGCAAGACATTGAGATTCCAATACATTGCAATTAATGGCATCCATAAATAATCTGGGGACTATATTTAAAGAAGGGGAAAAATCCAAGAAGGGACTGAGATGGCTGTCTGGTGAAAGTGCTTGCCAGGTGAACAAGAAGAGCAGCGTTCGGAACCTCTGACTCTCATGCCAGGCATGTGTGTTGGTCTACCTGTAACTCAGAAGGCAAGGGAGGCTTTTTCTAGAGGAAATGGTGATCTAGACACAAAGGGTAGCTCTGTTAGAGAGAAGATGCCTGATGTAAACCTCTGGCCCTCACGTGCCCATTTGTACTCTCACGCACACTTTAACCCATATATACTTGGATAGACATACTTTCCTTTCTGGTACACATACCCTGCATACAAATAAGGGAAGAAGGGGAGGTGTAAAAGAATCCCCCCAAACCTGACAAGTCTCTAAATACTTTGGCCTCCTTTAGAAATGAACTCTCTGCTGCTGAGATTAGCTGAGCCCACCGTTACCCTGACTTCCATTGTCAGCAAATTGCCTCTCTGACCTTTCCTTTGCCTCCTGGAAAAATGGGCAGTGACTGCTAGGGTGATTCCTCTCTTACTAAGTAAGCCCTGCAAGGCTGGTTGTGGGCAGTGAACGAGCTGCTGATGGCTGCTTTAAAAGGAGGACACACTGCAGACGAGAAGACATCATGGACCCTGCAGGTTTAGGGGCTCAGTTTAACCAAGCTGCTCAGATTACATATGCAGTGGTTTACCCTTTCTAGGCACTGACTTCAGGTGTGCAAGATCCTTCACTCATAGGGTACTTTGTGATTGTATGAGCACTATTAAATTTAATTTATACAAACCACTGAAAAACAGGTATTGCAGTATTTGTCATCAGTTCTGGAAACATGCAGAAATTTGGTAAGAATTAAAAAGAAGTAAAGTTGCTTTCAGAAGACCCCCTAACAGCTTAAAGGCTGGAAAGTAATTTTAAAATACTTTACCTACCCACAATAAGGAACCAGGCAGTGTCCTGGATGCAGATGATCAGAAAACATGAGTAGTTCATGAGTTAGGGGAACAGCAAAATTACAAAAATGTTTGTCATATGATTGAGTGTTGTTGGGGACCCAGTTTCACACCTTCCTATATAGGACAGACCCAGAGTATGTGCTAGTGACAGGTGTGTGGAGCACCTGTCATCCTACCCTTTGGGAGGTGGAAGTAAAAAGATCTAGCATTCAAGATTAGCCTGGGCAACATGAGACCTAGTGTCAAAGCCACACAAAACAAAACAAAAATGTGTACATTAGCCATGCAAATATCCTGAGTTTAAAGGTGGTATCTCTGGCTGGAAGGTAAATAGCATTTTCCTTTGTTAGTTTTGCTGTTTTGATTATCACTAAGCACCTGGGACATTTTTAAGACTTGACATTCATCAAAGTAGCTGTGCTTTCGACAATTAATGCCATTCTGAAGAGTGCAAAAATTAGCTCTTTTGAAACCTATTAAGTCATCAAAAAGTGATGGAAACATCCTAGAGCTCTGTTATTCAGGGAACAGTCACAGGATGTGGGGGAGTAGTCACATGCTTTGACATTCTTCAAAGGTTGAGAGTTAGGCCGGTTTATAGCTGTCATTGACACACACTAGAGCCATCTGGGGAGAGGGCTGTCAACCAAGGAATATACGGCATTACATTGGGCAGGTAGATCTGGATGGGGCTTCCTAGGTTGTGCAAGAAAACAAAGTAATCTGTGAGATTAAACCAGTTGGCAACATTCCTCCATGGTTACTGCCTATGTTCCTGTTTGAATTCCTGCCCTGTCTTTGCTCGGTGATCAAACACACTCTTTACCTCCTTATATTTCTTTATCCACTCTTCCATTGTTTTACCATAGAAGTGAAACCTAGCTAGGACAAATGTTATCACTTTCTAGGATATGAACAAATGTCTATTTTAACTAGAACTGCTGAAGTGTGCTTTCACACGATGTTCTAACTTAGACTTGGGAGATTTTGGTTTTTCCTTTCTCAAATGGCAAGCATGTGAGTGTGTTTCAAACTTGGTCTACCTGCTGCAAGGTTTTACAATATTTTATCTAAACTTTAAGGAATGATTATCAGAGCAGTCCATTTACTAACACTTTTTAGTACTTTGCTATGAAAGTAAACCCAATTTAAAAGATTGCCAACTTACATTTCTTTCTTGCTTGGAGGACTGGGTAATTTTACATAAGACTATATCAAGACAGTAAGTACTCTGTTGGAACCATGTAGGAACACACTGGGCTTCTTATTTAATAGTGTAATTGCATCCAGAGAAGATTTTAAAATGTTGGAAATCTAAGGCAGGTATCTTACCTTTCTGATCTCTAATAGTTACCTGCCACCATTGACATGGAGCACAAACCCACCATTTCTTTGCTGATTAGTAAAACCTTCAGTTAGATAATCAGAAAATGTTTTTATCAATATGCCTCTTTGTAATTATTTGGAAGTTTATTTGAGCAGTAGCTGTAATTAAGAACAATGCTTGTAAATATTTCTATTTATATAAGCTGTCATAATTTTAAAAGATAATACAGAAAATTCAGATGAAATTTCAAATCCAAGCCTACACAATTCTTATTCATCAAAAAGAATGAAATAATCAACATATTTGCAACTGCTATGTATTATTAGGTTAATGGGAAGTTTGAACATAATGGGGTAAACTTTTATTTACTAAATTATTCTAGCCTGAAAGTATTGAGAGATATGTTTATTAACAAATATAGAATTAGTTGTAGTTGAAACAAATAGCTAGGGTTTTGAATTGTGATGTTTCCATAATACAGAGATAATTTTGATATTTTTAATGGCTTCACTAATTCTTAATGAGACATATACTACAGCTGAGCACTGCAAATCAACTAGTTTGAGCAAGCGATGTTATTGAATGGCTTTAATTTGTACCACCAGAGATTTAATAGATTCCTCAGTTACATTACATCATATTCCCCTGCTCATGAAAAAATACCATCAATGGGAATCATTTCACATCATGTGATTTGTTGATTATAAATATTCGGTGAGCCTGTACTGTTCACTAAGATGTGGGCTGGACTTTGGAAAAGCAGCCAGGATGGTAGTAACACAGTGACTAGTGACTAGATATTGAGGGTAGAATCAGTTACATAAACAGAAGGCATATCCACATATTGGTGTAGGTAAAGGCTAGTTTTAATTACTTTATATAAATTACCTGTGTAATCCTCAAGGGAAGTGGGCAATGCTATTTTCCTTTTGGTAGATGCTGAAAGAGATAGTTTTGGGGGCAGTGACCTTGTTGTCAGTGGGATGTGACATTAAGGAACCCTTTACACTGGAGTGTACAGTGGCCAAGCAACATGTCATCAGCCAATGGCAGGGGGAGATGAGTGTGTTCAGAGAATTTTCAAGAAATAGGAAGCAAAGGAAAGTGGTACTGTGAGGCGTGTGAGCATGGGGTCCATCTCTGGAGTAGAAGGAAAGGTGAAGAGGAAGAAGACAAGAAGGAATGTCCTAAAGTGCCAAGAAAAGGCTTAACTAAGAGTGAAGGCTCAGGAGCAGCTCAGGAGTGTGTGGATTCATGTGCAAGGCAGCCGGTGGGATGCTGGCATAGGAATGCTGGGAACTTTGTGAAGATGATGGCCATTGTGGACATTAATGATGCTTCAGTTCTTTCAGAGCCTTGAACATGGGCAGACACTATTACCTCCTTTCTATTCATAGGGTACAAGGGTCAGAAAGGGAAATGGTAAAGTATTTTTGTGGATGATGCCTCAGAGAATAAGTATCACTGTTTGAGATGTTTGCCTAGCATGCCGTGGCTCCTCCACGGCATCCAAGACACTTCCTCAAATGAGGTGAGTTATCTGAGTATGTGTAGCAGGATTTAAGGAGTAGTCATTTGTGAGTTACTACTAAAAAAACAAATCCATAAGGATTAACTCAACCCCCCTCCTGGTTTTTATGGTGGGTGCCCCTCACCTCATATGAAGTATACCTTAGGAACAACAGTGTTCAAATGCATAATGCAAAGCCCATTAGAACACAAAAGGGGAGCTTTTCAGCTCAACTGAAAACTATTGAGATCTTGGAGCCTTGTACCAGGTCCTCTGTGTATATATTATAGCTTTGAGTTTAGTATTTTTATGGGATTCCTGAGCTGTGGATGAGTGCTGTGCCTTCTCTTGGGACTCTTTTCCTTCGGTTGTTTTGCCTTGTCCAACTCTGATGTGATGGTTTTATCTTATTATATTTTATTTTGTCAAAATAAATAAATTATAAGTTCCCTCCCCAAGACATTGGCTAGATAGCTGGCATTTCATTTATGATCTCTTTATCCTATGTCCTACTGAGAAGTATTTCACCTGTTACTGTCTTCTTTCTTGTTCATACTAGGCTTCTTCTCTTGCTCACCTACAGATTAAGAGTGGTGATAGTTCTACCTGGCAAAATTTTTACCTTTGGAGTGGAAGCTACTCAATGAGTAGTCAGGGAAGCTACTATCAGCAGGGTATATTTAGAAGATATTGTATTCAGGCCCCCTGAGATTTATGGCACTTAGAGCATTATCTAAATGAGCAGACAAAAAAATAGAGTCCCTGACATGACTAACTATAAAATATTATAAAACAAATAAATTAATGCAATTGCTTGCTCCAAGTGACATTTCCAGAGCATTGCTTTTGGTTAATGTCTTTTTGAAAGAAGGATTGCCAAGCTGTGCAGGAAGGAAAGCATTTTAGAAACCATTCCTTGATAATTGTCACTGATACGCTTCCAATTTACAAAATGCTCTGCCTGGGAATGAAGAATGCCCTTTACTGTGGCATGGATAGCAGGAGAGTTTTATTGGAACTGTATTTTCTGAAATGGTGAAACTTTATATAAACCACTTCCGTCTGTAAGGAATGCTGACTGAGGGAGGCAGGTGGGAAATGGAGGAAGCATATTGGGTGATTCCCAGGGTGTTTAAGTTGTCTGATTGCAAAGAATAATGTGCTTTTTTTTTTTTTTCAGGAGGCCATGTTGAGTTTATTTGGGGAATGAGTTGGGGAGGGCAAGAGAAAGAGAGAGGTCTAATGTGCATTTCTGTAGTGGTGCACAGTTATCAGAATCTTACTCTGGTTACAAGATAGGATAAAGGCTTAGAAAAGTGTGATCTGGTCAACTCACCAGTGAGCAGTCATTAGAAAATCTCTGCCTACTCTCACTGGGAAGCATTTAAAGAGAACACAGTTGGGAAAAAAAATATAATGCACAAATCCTACTTGGCATTAGAATAAAAATCTAGAAGCAGATATTGCAGAAAAGCTGAAATATCAGAGAGACAGGGAACAAACCACAGCCAATTCTCACCTAGCCATGTCCTCAGCTCAAAAGGGAAGTGCCAGGAATAGCTGAATTCCTCCAGTCTCTCCATCTACATAGCTGTTTCTGGTTTAACTTTCCTAAGCTAGAATTAAAGGTGAGGGCCACTACTGCCTGGCTCTATTAGGCCTTGAACTCACAGAGATCCTCTGGATCTCTGCCTCCCAAATGATAAAATTAAAGGCATGGATCACCATTCCCTAGTCTTCATGGCTTGGCTCTGTGGGTGGTTTGGCCTCTGATATGTCAGACTATTTTTATTAAATATACAATATATCACTGCAGTGGGAGGAGTCCATGTTTATGGAATTTCTTGAAGACCTGATGGGCCAACATTCCTGTTCTTTCTAGGAGGAATGGTTGGAAACTCAGAAGGCATGTATATTCTTGATTTGGCTTTATGTAGCTGAAACATGTACCTTAAATTAGTAAACATGTGGATGGTTGGATGGAGGAATATGTTAGCAGTTTTCTTTTGCTTTGGTCTCCCAGAAGAATCTCCCCTCTTGGAGAGTTAGCACAATACATGCTGCCCATGTTTGTCTCTGGAGATCTTTATTGAATATCTATTCTGAAAGCCACATTGTTCTAATCCTATGACTGTAATGCTGAGCAGAGACAAAGAAAGGCTTACTCTTTTTGTCCTTGCTTGAGGTGGCACTGCAAGAACTAATTCTAAATATGAATTATAGGTCTGTGGTTTCTTTAAAATTATGAAGGTGCCAAGAGTAGGGACTGAGTTCAAGTGGATGGCTCAGTACAATAGGGATCACCCAGAGTAAGGAATGAGAATGCACAGCCATGTTCACCTAAGGAGACAAAGTGTGGGAAGAGAACACAGAAAGCCAAGGAAGCATTGGAGAGATGAGAATCTTGTATGACTGGAGAGTAGAAAAGGAGAGCTGTGGAAAGGATGGCCATGGCCAGTCACATGAGCAATTACACAAACAGAAACTGCCTAGGGAAAGGATTCAGCTTATTTTCAAGGACAATAGGAACATTGGAAGGGCAAAATGATGTAAGATGTTGATCACCCAAGCTGCACCATGAGGATAGACTCTAGGGACAGCTAAATGGTAGGAGAATAGAAAAGGCATTGGTTTGCTATAGTAACAAACTATGCTGCTCAAAACACAACTTAGGAATTATCTTACATGACTCTAGTCAAACATCAAAAGCCCAAAGTCAAGGCTCTGGGGAAGAACCCACCCTAGTTCTATGAGCTTCTTCATATGCTGTGTGAGCTGACAGAATGACCTCACTTCAGACATTAATGGAGTGTATGTTTGCCCATTACATGTTCTTCATACAAAAAATATCTGTTGCAATAACTCAGAACAAAAATGCTTTTTGAAGCCATATATAATATGATATAAAAGAACAAAGAAATCACAAGGCAGAAAGTTTGGAAAATGACAGCTTATACCTTATTGAGTAGAATAATGTGTATGAGATGAAAGAGACATTAACAAGTTTGTGGGCTTCTTGGGTTGTGTTAAGTACCATTAAACAAAAATAGTATATAATATCATTATCCAGTGGAATTCCAACACAGTTTATTATTGTAGCAAATAGAAATATGTCTACCTATGGCAAATGTATCATGGGTTTGTGAAAAGTATCTTTAGCACTGCTAGCTATATTAGACATGGGTTGACTTCCAGGAACAAAACCAAACCATAGCAAAATGTCATCCTGGAGGCATACATGGAATACAGGAGCACCTTACAGCACTGAGTCCATGGAGTTATACTGCTGTAGTATAGGAAGCTAAGAATGGAATTGGCTTTTCAGATGGGACTGTTACTAAGAAACTGGACCAAAAACCCAAAGTCTTGTACTATGTCAGAGATATAGGTGACATGGGAGAGATTAGACCAAGCAGCAGTGGCAGCATGGACAAACTGGACTGGGATCAGAGCATGACACTGACTGCACTCCAGATACCACATGGTGCTTTGTGGTTGACCATTGCCACATGGATGGCGAAAGGATTGGGCCATCTGTGAAGGAAATGCCATTAAGAATCTCTTAAGGGCTCAGAGCAACTCATCTATATTTGAATAAACAATAACATAGTCCTGGTACAGTCTGCTTAAACATTTTGCTATGATGCTTGTCTAAACTGAAGGAAGATGTAAATAAACTGCTCAAATGTCCTAAATAAATAGCTTTGCTTTCTAACTATTGTATGATGAGGTTTTCACCAGAGAATGGTGCCAGTGTGGCTTCTAGCCCTAGTCCAAATGGAATTTAGTCATATGCCCCAGAGAGAGCACTCCCAGTAAAGGCATAGCCGTTGCTTTCCATGAAAGGCACAATTTGTATTACGTTTAGTGCATATATATGTGGTAATGTTTTGTTTGTGCTCTAACAAATGAAGCTTGCCTGAAGACCACAGAGACAAAGGAGCAACCAGCTAGAGAGACTTCTTACCTCTACAGAATCCTCAGGCTGAGGGAATGCGCTCCTGTATCTTCCTGTCTTATATTTCTCGCTCTACCTAGCCATATCATTTCCTGTCTCTACCTTCCTAGTGCTGAAATTAAAGGCATGTGCCTCCCAAGTACCAGGATCAAAGGCATGAGATCTCAAATGCTGGGATTAAAGATAGGAGCCTCCACCATCTGTTTTTCTGGATCAATCTCCTGAGGCTAGGTTGGCCTTGAACTCCTGATCTCCTTGTTTCCTCCTCCCAAGGGCTGACATTAAAGTTGTGTGCCACCATCGCCTGGCCTCTATGGTTAACTAATGGATAACTCAGCCCTCTGATCTTCAGGCAAGCTTTAGTTGTTAGGACACAAACAAAATATCACCATATTTCCCCTTTTTGTCTAGAATAATATCACCATATATATGTATATGTGTATATATACACACACAAATACTGGGACTTGTGATAAACAAATACTTTCATCATTTTTCTAGGCTTTATTTTGTTTTTGGAAGACAGTTAGGTATCGATTTATTATCTATTGAGGGTGTCAATCTTCTTTCCTACATCTGTACCTCCCTGGGCTGCAATGTTCCCAGAAGGGGAGAAGTCACCCTGGGTTGTAATCCTTCAGGGATAATGCCTGTGTTTAACAAAGACCTGGGTTTCCATGCATCTGCTTGGTTAAATGCTGCCCACCCTAGCATCCCCTTTAGTTCTCAGGCAAGAGTCTGCCAGTTTCTTACTTTCTCAACCTGTGGGTTGCAACCTCTATGGGGGTGTGGCTAACCATTTTACAGGGGTCCTAAAACCACCAGAAAACACAAATATTTACCACTGTGATTCATAACAGTTGTGAGGTAGAAATAAAAATCATCTCATGGTTGGAGTCACCAGAACATGAAGAACTGTTTTAGAGAGTCACAGAATTAGGTGAGAACCACAACTTTAGATGCTGAAATCTCAATTTAAATTGTTACACGGTTCTGTTTATCATGCACATAATTAAAAATATAAATGATGTTAACATTTCTCATTAATTAGAAACAATGTAATACTAACCTTGCAATACTTAGAGGATTCAAAGTCTGGGGTTCAAAATCCTGGATGGATTGTTACATTATAAAGTCACTTTGTTAGGAGAGTGAGCCATGAAAGTTAAGTTGGTTATCTAGGCAAAGAAGTGAGGTTCCTGTAATGGAGAGTATTGGTACCTATAGTTATTTTTGTGATTTCTTAAATAGAAATATTTTTATTAACTTCTTTAGGATTCTATACAACATATTTGGATCATGTTCAACAGTTCTTACTCCCCCAAGATCCACCCACCCACTAGCCAATCACCTAAATTTGTATTCTCTTTATTTCTTAAATTTAAAAATTTATCAACTCTAATTTCTGCTATTCATTCACTTCTGGGCATTAGGTCACCCCTGTAATATGGTCAGCCCCCAGAGGCTCAAAGTAAACTGACCGCTCCTTCCCCAGAAGCCTTTAAGTGTCCATAGTACCTCGGGTAGGGGTGGGAGCTCATGAGCCTTCTATGTGTCTTGTGGCCTTGTTTACTGACCTGATCTTGTGCAGATAAGCACATGTGAATTCATGACAGCGGGGGGTCCTGCCATTTCTAGATGCTAATGTTGTATCTCTGGCTCTTACAATTTCTGCAGCCTTAGAGTTATGATGGTCTCAGCCTTGGAGAAGGGGTGTGGTGTAGATCTTTACCACAGATCTGTACTTTGACCAGTCTCAAGCTTGTGTTAAATACTGTTCACTACATAGAGATCCTTCTCTGATGAGGCCTGTGTGCTGCACTAATTAATGAGTATGGAGAAAGAAAGGCAGAGGGCAGTTGATATAAATGCAATTGATAGATATAGCTATCTATTTAGCAGACAAATATCAGTAGATTCCCCTCCATCATGGGTTCTGAACCATACTTGCCATACCATACATGTGGTCCCTCCAATAAAGCAATGTTAGAATGTAGCCAACCATTGTAGGTGTGGATTTAGTACCTATCTTTATTAACACCCACTTAAAAAGAAAAGCAATGGAGAAAGGTACCATAAACTTTTTTTAAAAGATCAAACCATATTATGGAACATTCAAATTAAATAATTCTTCAACTCTTAATATTCACAAAATTTTATAATGGATTATAACCACTCAATGTAAGCAAAAATATTTTTTCAATCAGCTAAGAGAAGATGATTTTTAAAATATAAACCTACTTTGAAAATATTATAGAAATATAATTTGTTATTTATGTTTTTCTTCTGTAAGCATCCTTATATCTAGCATCTAATGCATGTGTGCTATTTTTGCTCCAGATAAATGTCTGCAAATCATCAAGTAGGGAAGTAACTGTGCACATATTAAAAATTCTGATTAAAATTTGTGAATTATTTCCAGGAATGTATTTTCTAATTGGAAGTACTCTAAATGTTACTTTACATTGCAAGCATATCATAAAACCCATGGTACAATTAATTCTACAGTAGAAAAAGTACCAGTCAAATGTTCAATTTTTTTATCAATCTCTTAATATGTCACAAAATTGCTTTTACCCCAACAATACTAACATCAGTTGCCAAGTTTTCTGTGTTGTAGTTTCATCCACCTTGAAAAAGGCATGTGTAATAAAAATGAATGCTGCAGTATGTGGGGTTATTTGTAAAATAGTGGGAGAAAAAGAAAGTGAAACCTTTGGTATTCAACTACCCAAGTGTTCAGTTTACATCAGACATCCTCATACAGGGCTGTGTGTATACATGTGCAAATGCTCTTTCAAATGAAGAGTTATTCAGTGCATAATTTAGTAAAACTCCTCTCAAATCTCCAACTCCTTTTAAAATATGGGTGCAAGTATTTAAATGCTGTATATTCACACATACTCTCTCATTTGTATTTTCTATGTGTAATATGCTCTATGTTTCACAATTATTATAAAAAGCTGGAATAACCACTTGTTGTGGAACTTTGTCTTACTGACACTCTTTAAAAAAAAAAACCAGCTAATCAGAATAACTACTTATTAGGTAGCAATTCAAGGCATTAATATCATGATTATTCTTGGACACAGGACAGTGTATTTTTATATTGTATATATGCCCACAATAACAAAACAGAATAAATAGTAAAGTACTATTCTTCATTACAGAAATGTGATATTTTTGTAATATTTTATTATATAAATCATTGTCGAAATGGTGATAATTATTTAATGCTTCATCATTGACCAAAAATGCAAGAGAATTAAAATAGTGGAATTTTTTATATGCCAAACCAAAGAAAGAAACATGTAATATTATATGTAGTAATATACACATGATCTAGAACCTTAACTTTTAAAATTATTTTATGCATATGTATGTGTGTATTACATGCATATGTTTGTGCACCATGTACATGCAGTACCCTTGGGCCCAAAAGAGAGTTTTGGATCACTTTATGCTGGTGCATGTGGAATGGTAGCTTACAACCTTCATGAAAGGAAACCAGAGTCTTCTGGAAGATCACTCAGTGTTCTGGCTTAGCCTTCTCTCCAGACCTAGATACATCTTTTAAAACTAATTATCTAATAAGTATGATTTGAGACCAGGAAATGTTTTAGTGAGTCAAGGCCCATGCCATCAAGCTTGATGATCTCTGGACCCACAGGTAGAAGAACAGATTGCTTACAAGGTGACATCTGACCTCACAGATGTGTCACAGAGCATGCACACTCCCCTCCACAATAAACAAATGTAATAGACAATATTTTCTGCTTAAAGGAGTGCAAAGTCATTCTCTAAATATAGTTTGTACTTATGTGTGTTATCTAGTTTACATTGCCTTGAAATGGCATTTTATTTAATATTTATAGCAGTCTCTTTGTCTTTGAGTAGCAATATTGAACCAGCTTCTGTAGATCGGATTTAGTGCTCTGAGCCTTCAGATCTTGAACACCAGAACCATACAGCTGCTAATTAGCTTCACAATTGGAATACAGGCATGACATTTGCATTCGGAGCTTAGGAACCAAGGGCCATTAGTGATTCAGCAGGTAGAGTGATTTTCTACTCCTAATGTCACAAAGGATATTCTGCAAATGCTGAAAATTCATATACCAGAAATTGTATTGTTAACTTAAAATCTACCATTCTGCTTCTGGAGCCCATAAGTACCATCATTGATAAGTCTCAGGCATTTGCCTTTTCTATGTTCTCAATCCTTCCAGGCCGAGGATGTAAAAGTTGGGTTTTCAGTGGTTTGGGAATATTTTGGAGAAAGTAGCTGGACTTTATTTATAATGCATGTGTAACAGTCAAACTGTAGGCTCCCCCTCTGTATCACCCTCAGACACATCTGTTTAGATGCATAATTTAGAGTATTTCAAAATAGGCCATGGAAACAGAGTACAGCTAAGTTAGACCTTACCATTCTCATCTCCCAAGAACAGCTATGCCCTGGCATCTGTCTCTGGGAAACAGAGTTAATTTCCTCCTTGTCACCTTCATTGTCCACAGAAATCTGTTCCAAGCTGTTTCCATCATGAAAAGTGAATTAATATAGACAACATTGAACTGAATTCCTATTCTCTCCATCTAGTCATGTCCAAAGTGTACATTGGAGGAAAACTAACCCTGGAACTGTACAGTCATCTAGATATGGTAATGTTACACAAGAGTGGCTGTGTTGACCTCTGACCTCACAACTGAATATTTCAAGTCTTATCCAGCTTACAGTCTTCTTGGAGTACCTCAGAAACCTAGGGTAGTCCTTTATATTACTGCTATGCTGCAGGTCTCTAACACACAGGGCTGATGTCACTCAGCTGCTAAAGGGCTTGCCCAGCACCAATGAAACTAGTTACCCAGTATGTAGAAGATAGGTGGGCAAGAAGATCAGAAGCTCCATAATGATGCTGAGGTCATATGAGATACTTGGGCCGGGGTGGGGGGAGGGAGGGGTACAGAACTGAAATCTACACCACACAGAGAGCATAGCCTAGAGAATGCTCAACAGAGATGATGGAGGCCTCAGTCCCACATTCCTTCTCTAGAAGAACCCTCATGCCCACCCCTTCTTACCTCCTCTGTCTCCTCATGGTTAATTTTCTCTTCTGTCAACCATTTTCAGTGTGGAAAATAGAATGTCAGAACTGATTTGTCAACTGTCAGAAGATGCTGCATGACTTGGAAGTGGCTCTCTAGAACTGAAGGATTATGATGCAAAAATATCAGGTAGTAGATTCCATTTTTCTGCTCCAAGAAAAAAACATTAATATTTTTCTCATGACATCTCTGTGGTGAAAATGTCACTATGATGACATCTAACCAGAAATCTACGTCAGCTTCCCTTGGAGACACCTGCTCAGATGTACTGGAATCTCAAAAGCAAAGCTGCCTGGACAAGCTGGGACATCTCACAAAACCAAGAACAAGATTCTTGTTCCTTACCAGGAACACTGATGTAACATGGGAAGAACTTCCCACAGTTATCTGGGAACAAAGATGGGAAGGTCTTGATCCATGAAAACTCAGTTTCCTGAGAGAACACCAAGGAGACTTCTTTGCATGTTTGTTAGGAAAGCAAATGAATCCCCACAGCATGGCTGCACCCATCCATTGCTCTGAGTAACACAAGTAAAAATAAGTCTCTTAGTAAGAGAGAGAATTGCGAAGAAAGATAAAATAAAGTAGTTTCTTTTGACATAATTGGCTGCCACTTTATGGTCAGTCATTCTTAGCCCATCTTCTATTGCCAAGGCAAAACTGTCCAGCTAGAGAGCCTACCCTGGTTATTGTCACTTAGGAAATGTTTTTAATTTCTACTAAGCAAAATAGATCCTAACAGATGTCTTCTACTCTAAATTTTAAGACAGAAGCAATGTTTGGAGGAGAGTCAGCCCTTCTTTCCATGGTCATGATGAAATGGGGCAGAAAAAGAAAGCACCCTATCACTCCCTAACCCCCTGTGACATGTGAAGTTCAGTGACATGAACAGGCCCTGTGAGAAGCAAGGATAGGACACCAAAACTGCAAGTACTCTTGATTTCTCTTAGATGCTGGAAGCTATTATTCATATTAGCTATAAATAGAATGTATTTAATCCCAGGGGATGGCCACATGAGCTCCTAAACTCACATTTCCACACCCATTTAAAACAGCCTGACATGCTTGTCCATGTGTCCATCACTCCAGAGCTGGGTGGAAATGGAGGTGGCTGAGATTTTCTGCTTTTCTCTGTGTTTAATGAATGAGAGATCCTTATTAAGGGAGTAAGGGGAAGAGGTGGAGAAGAGGAGACCCACATCCTCCTCCAGCCTCTGCATAGACATAGACTTGTGACTCCTCTACACATATGATCTTATACCACAACATACACAGCCAACAGTTCTTCTGTCCACTAGCTGAATGAGATATTTTCTATTTTCACTGTTAAGTTCATCAAGGAATTATTTATATGAAGTAAAATGCACATAGCTGGTGTTGCCTCTAAATGTTTACTTATGGGCACATTCACATTCCCAGAAGCCATACCAATGCATAGAACTCACAAAGGAGCCCCCTACAGCATGTCGATAGCTTTCCTACTGAGAGAGGTATTTGAGGGTTTCTGTTTTGTGCTATTGTGAATTAAGCTACGTGGACATTCTCATGAATATTTGTTTATCCCTTCTGAGTATATGTCCCTAAAAATGGCTATAAAACTAGGTGTAATTTAACATTCTTCTCAATTGTTATTATTTCTGAGAGAATTTGACACATTTACACTCCTACCACCCAGGAATAAAAATTTAAGTTACTCTGTGTCCTCACAATTTGTGCTATGCATGTTACTGTTCACTTAGTTTTTACAGAAGCAGCATGGGGATATTAAATTCTGACTGACCCTGTTATTTTCACTTCAAAACAATGACCACATTGATTTGTGCATGAAACTGCACGCATCTGAAATTTTTAACACAATTTAAAATTTTATTTTTAAGTCTGTATGCAAGTCCAAGTGCGTGACAGAAAAGATGCCAACATGCCCTTAACTATCTGCCCAATACTGCTCAGCTCACCTTCTCCTCACTTCTGGTGGGTTGTTTTGGTGGCTTTCTTTATAGCCATAGCGAAAAATCTTGTTTCTAGTCTGATCCTCAGTTTATTAGCTGCTATACCGCAGTATAAAATACATTTAATTTTTGTATTGCTAAAATACATTTTATTGACTTTTTTGCTTAGCAGTCACATTTATAATTATATGATATTCTTTAGTAGTTTAATTATTTTAGTTTTAATGCTCTGTTTTTAAATGCCTATTTCCTTAACAATGACACAATGTTATATAAATATGCTACATGCCAACCTGACACAAGTGAGAGCCATCCAGGGGAAGGGAATCTCAACTAAGAAAATAAACACCCCCATAAGATCTGGCGAGAGGCCATCTTCTTAATTGGTGATTGATGGGGAAAGACCCAGTCCATTGTAGTGGTCCTGGGTTCTATAAAAAAGCAGGTTGAGCAAACCATCAGGAATGAACCAGCAAGCAGCACTCCTCCATGGCCTCTACCTCAGCTCTTGCCTCCAGGTTCCTGCTTGAGTTTCTGCCTTGATTTCCTTCTGTGATGAACAGTGATGTGAAAGTGTGAGCCAAATAAACCCTTTCCTTCCCAACTTGCTTTTGGTCATAATGTTTCATTACTGTCCTAGTAACTCCAACTGTGACATATGCCTAATGTTTCTTAGATTATCTCTTCTCCTTTCATTATTTTATTGCAAGGTATAAATTTCCTTTTGATGTGGAATCAGAATTGACAAGTATTACAGGCACAGCTAAGTCTGTCTGGAACATTCTTAAATCTTAATGTGGAAAACTAAATATTGTTTATTTATTTATATTATGCTATCTAAATAGAAATAGAGGGGTTCACATAGCAATTATTATGAAAAGATGATCAACTCCAGGACCAACAGATGCTGATGTTACACAGTCCCCTAACCTATTCTATCTGCCTGCTGCTTTGCACGATCCTGGCATCCTGATGGAATGTGGTCTGTCTCAGGACACAGTTGTGGATTTGCTTATATTTGTTTTCTTCTTTTCCTTATATGGTAGTTGCTGTTGTAGTAAGTATGACCTGGGGAGACTATCAGAGCAGGATGTGGTGGCACAAAGCTGTAATCTCATAGCCCTGGATGTTGAGAAAGTTGAACTGATAGTTTGAGGGTAGCCCCAAAAGAACTAGACGGTCTCTTCCTGGGAACACACTGTCCACATTGACTAAAGATTCAGATAGGCGATCTTCATTCTCCTTCTCAATTCTCCAGTCTCATCCCCAATCCTGTAGCCAGCTCCTTTCAGGGACCGTCTTTCCTCTTTTTGTTCATTCCCCATAAACTCCACAGAAGATGATGGAAGAGCCAGGTTTCACCCCTCCTGTGGACCCTCTCAGACCCCCATACTTCTGCTAGCCCATTCCCCAGCTCCCAACACCTAGAAACAAGTTGTACTAAGATCCTCAGTGGCCATATCTGGCAGGGATTTAGAAGCACTCATTCTTACTTGGAAAGCTACAATCACTACATACTTCACAAGGGAAAGAAGAAGAAACTTAAGCCTGAAACACAGAAAATATCTTCAACAAAAATCACAGAAGTAAATTTCCATACCCTAATATCTGTCAACATATAAGAAATATATAGAACAACAAACTGATTGGATCAGAAAAAAAGAAATTTCCCATGACACATAATAATCAAAACACTAAATATACAGAACAAAGAAAGAGTATTAAAAACTTCAAGAGAAAAAGACAAAGTAACATTTAAAGGAAGACTTAATAGAATTTCACCTGACGTCTCAGTAAAGATTCTGAAAGCCAGAAGAGCCTGAATGGAAATTATACAAATGTTCAGAGACCATAGATGCCAACCCAGGCTATTATATCCTGCAAATTTTCAATTTTAATAAATGGAGAACAAAAGACATCCTATGATGAAATCAAATTTATACACTATTTATCTATAAATTCGGCTTTATAAAAGGGGCTAGAAGAAAATCTTTAAATTGAAGAGGTTAACCACACCCAAGAAAACACAAGAAATAATTAATCTCAGATAATTAGCAAATCACAAGTCAGGGGACCCACACCACCACAACAAAATAAAGGGAATCAACAATCACTGCTAATTCATAAATCTCAACATCAGAGGTCTCCATTCCCCAGTAAAAAGACACAGACTAACAGACTGAATATAAAAACAAGGTTCACTTTTCTGTTGTACCCAAGAAACACACTTTAACATCAAGGATAGACACAACCTAAGGATAAAAGGATGGAAAAGATATTTTAAAAAAAAATGAACCCAAAAACCAAGCCAGTGCTAGCCATTTTAATATCTGACAAAATAGACTTTAAACCATAACTAAAGAGACAGGGAAGGACACTATATACTCATCAGAGGAAAAAAAAATTCACCAAGAGGACAGTGTAATACTAAGCATGTGTTCTCTTAAGACAGGGGCATATAAATTTGTAACAGAAACACTGTTACAGCTAAAATTACATATTGACCTTCACACAGTGATGGTGGGAGTTAGGTATTGAAGTCACTCACTAACAGATATGTCATCAAACAAAAACTAAAAAGAAATGCTGGAGCTAAATGACATCATTAGCCAAATGGACCTAACAGATATTTACCAAACATCTCACCCAATCACAGAAAGACTATACATTCCTCTCAGAAGTATGGAACATTCCCTGAAATTTATCAGATACTTGGACACAAAGCAAGTCTCAACAAATAGAAGAAAATTGAAATAAAGACTTTCACTTTTCCTGGGCACCATTGGTTAAAGCTTGATGCCAACAACAGAAAGCTTACAAACTTATGGAAAGTGAACAATATACCATTAAATGAAAAAAATGGGTCAAATTAGAAATAAAAGAAGTCTTAACTGAATAAAAATGAAAACACAACATACCAGAACCTATGTGACAGTGGGATTCTAGGGAATTCTTACAGCTAATAGACATGTTCAGCAATGTAGCACCATACAAAACTAACACACACAAAATAAGTAGCCTTACACTATACACATGACAAATGGATTGAGAAAGAAATTGGAGAAACAAAATCTTTCACAAAAGCCATAAAAAATCTTGGGGTAACTCTAAGCAAGTGAAAGACTTGAACGGAAAGACATCAGAATATAGAAAGTTCTCCATGCTCCTGGATTAGGAGGGTTAATATAGTTGTTTTTTAAAGCAATCTATAGATTTGATGTAGTCCCTGTTGAAATTTCCAAAAAATTCTCACAGAACACGAGAGGACAATTTTCAGCTTTCTATAGAAAAACAAACAAAAACCAAAATAGCATATTTCTGACCTCAAATTGTACAACAGAACTAGAACAATTAAAAACAACATGGTATTAGCATAAAAATAGACATGTTAATCAATGGAATTAACTTGAAAAGCCAGACCACACACCTATGGATTCCTTTTAATAATAATAATAATAATAATAATAATAATAATAATAAGAGCCAGAAATACACACTGGGAAAAAAAGACAGCATCTTTAATGGGTGATGCTGGTCAAGCTTGATATCTGTATGTAGAAGAATGCAAATAGATCCATACTTATTACCCAGCACCAATTTCAACTCCAAATTGGCCTAAGACATTGGCAAAAGGCCAGATAGATTGAATCTGATAGATCAGTAAGTAGGGGGTAGTCTTGAACTCAGCAACACAGGAAAAGACTCTCTGAAAAGAACACAGGCACTGAGAACAACAATTAATCTGTGGGATCTCATGAACCTGAAAAGCTTCTGTATGGTGAAGGGAACCCTCATTTGAGCAACACAGAATGAGTGAAGGTTTTTCCCAGCTATACTGATAGAGAGTTAATATCTAAAATATATAAAGAACCCAAAAACTGGACATCAAAAGAAGAAAAAACAAGTGCGAAAGATTGCACTTAAACATAATTACTCACCAGGGAAATGCAAATAAAAGCTACTCTGGGATTTTATCTTACACCATCCAGAATGGCCAAGATCAATAAAACAAATGCTGGCAAGACTTTGAAGTCAGCAGAACACTCCTCCATTGCTTATGGGAGTACAAACTTGTCCAGCTACTATGTAAATCATTGTGGGGATTCCTAAGGAAACTTGGAATGGATCTACCTAAAGATCCAGCTATACCATTTTTGGGCATTTATACAAAGAACTCTACATCCTACTACAGAGATGCTTCTTCAGCTATGTTCATTGCTATTTTATTCAAATAGCCAGTAATTGTAAACAGCCTAAATGTCCATCAATGGATGAATAGACAAAGAAAATGTGGTACACATAATATAATAGAATATTTCTTGACTGATTAAAAAAAGTGAAATCATGAAATTTGCAGATAAATAAATAGATTTAGGGAAAAAAAATGACACTGGCTAAGGTAACACAGACCAAAAGCGATAAATATGATATGTATTCATTTATATGTGGTATTAGCAGTTAAGTCTTTGATAAGCAGGCTACAGTCCATATAACCACAGAGGGTAAATGTATAGTAAGGGATTAGGAAGAAGGGAACAAGAATAAATAGTATTAGATGGACAGGAAGGGCTGTAACAGGAGGATTAACCCAAATAAGGGAAGGAAGAAAAGGAGAGGAAGAAACACAGGTAGGGTAGGCTCAAGCTAATGGCCATTTGAGGCATGGTATGGAACTAAAACAGTAGAAGTTTTCTAAAATATATGAAGGCAATAAAAATTAAATTGCCAAATAATAGGGGAGACAGTGCCAACTGAACATCTCTTGTGTCCAAATAAAGCTTTATTACTGGGAATGGGCTACATATAATCTAGCTGTTGGCCAAAGGGGTCCCATAGAAACCTCTAAATAACCCAGGCTGTTCCTGAGGCTGTAGAAGTTGCTTTCTACAAAATGATGGAAAGATCTTAGTGATGAAGACAACACCCACACAACTCATTGAACAGAGAGAAGTCAAGCTGGTGCCTGCCTTGATACTTCACTTCTAATAACTAGTTTTCATAATACTGGAAAGTACTCTGAATGCTACCAAAAATTAAAGGTAAATATCAACACAGCTACAAACCCTTTGATGTAAACAATTATGATCTGCATGCAAGATGTACTTGTAGAATAGTGGCACAAAGCTTGTGGAGTAACCAACAAATAAATATATGATTGAATTTAAGGCCCACTCCATAAAATAGAACTCATCCCCAACACTGCTTGGGCGGTCAAGAATCCAAGACTAGATATGGGAAAAACAAATTCTACTATTCTGCTGCGACAAAATGACTTCTAAGGACATTCTGCTATACTCATAGACCAGTGTCTTGCTCAGTCATCATGAGAGGAGCTTTATCCTAAAGTAGTTGGGAATAAATAAAAAGATCCACAGATGAACAATGTACAGAGAGTGAGGACCTTGGAACACTCGATCCTAAGTGGAATGTCTCCATAAATTCCCTCCCTTCCTGCCTCATGTAACCATGCAGAAGAGAACAGAGAAAGACTGTCAAAGTCAGAGGTGTTGTAGAACACCAAGGAAACAAGGCCTTGGCCTTTTAAACACAGCAGGACTGGCCCACAAGAGAACTCACGGAGACTGTGGTAACATGCACAAGGCCTACATGGATCTGGGCCTGGTGGGTTCCCATGAGAAGAAGGGGACAAAAGCCCAAATCTCTAACCCAGAAGCTCCAGCTGACAATTGCTTGCAAATGAAAAATTAGTTCTCTTCAGCAGTCTCACTGGGTACACAAACCACATTTATGAGAAGACAACAGGCCTAAAAGTAGATGGACATCAGAAAATAACACAACGGCATTTTGGGAAGGTGCTTTGTGTAATAATACTTTGTTGGCATTTTATTTGTTCTCGCCTTACAGGTCCTTGGGGTACATATTGTGGTTTCTGGTTTTGTGTTTGTATGAGATTTCTCTCTATGTGCTCTGAATCCCTACATGTGTCTCTAGAGAATTTCTTTTCACTCTTTTTCTTCTCTTTGTTTTTAAACTTTGTCCTATTCTGATTTATCTAATTTTGTTTATTATTATTATTTTAGATAGATGTTGTAAAGCTGTGTTTCTGTTTTACCTCACCTGCCTAATGAACTTTCTGCTTGGTTTAATAGAGAGCTGAATGGCCAATAGCTAGAGGACTTGCGGACAGAGATAGGACTCTGGGAAAGAATCTGAGACACAGGAGATTGATCAGCCAGGAGTGGAGAAAGACAAATGTATGTACTGAGGAGAGGTAATGAATGAGCCATGTGGCAAATGGAGATTAATATAAGTGAGTTAAATTAAATTTTAAGAACTAGTTGGGACAAGCCAAAGCTAAGGCCAAGTTTTTATAGTTGATTAAAAAAAAAAAAAACCCAAAAAACAAAAAAAAAAACCCTCCATGTCATTTTTAGAGAGCTGGAGTTACAAAGAAAAACCTGTTACAGATAATTGTTTGTTTCCCAGTGAAAGAGAGAGAGGGAGAATCTGTAGATTTGGGTGGATGGGGAAGGGCAGAGGACTTGGAGGAAGGGAACTGTAATCAGCATGTACTGTATTAAAATATCTGGTTTCAATTAAAATCCAAACAAAACAAATACAACTACTGAAACCTGTCCAGTTTTACAGGAAGTCAGCTTCAGAGACTGTTATGTATCTCCTAGAAAAGAATTTGTATTTTTAATTTGGGAATGAAGTAATTTGCACTTATTGACTACAAGTTTATTAATCTTATTGTTTAAATCATCAATAGATTTACTAATTTCTTCCAAAATTTGAGATGGTAGAGAATAAAATAAATTGAAATATTTTACTATGACTTGTGGATCTTTCTTTTGATCTATTTCAAAGGAATATTAGAAGTACATAAATTAGGAATAATCATATTTTCCTAGTCAATATTTTTGTTATTCTTGCAAGGTCACTTTTTACCACACATGCTGCTTCTTGCTTGAAAAATCATCTGTAGTGTCCACAAACTATGTGAACTCTTTTAATTGTTTCACAGTATATGTCTTGAGACTTTCAATCTTTTTATACCTTTTTATTAAGGTTTATTTCTTAGGGCAACAAATAGGTATGCCCCGATTTTGTAAATCCAGTGAGCTATACTTGTTTTTCTTCAGACCTCCTTTCCTCTACCATACTTGAAAACCTCTTACTTCATTAAGTGTAAGATGTAGTAGAGTTCACGTCTCAGGCAACCAATGAAGAGTTGAGCTCAGATGACTGAATCAGGGTAGCAAATGCTATACCTCCCACAAGTACATCTATATTCATAAAATTGGCCACATCTAGGATTCCTGGCTCCTCTAGGCTTCATCCTGAGGACATATTCACAGTTCTTCTCTTACACCATTAGGAGAGGTCCTATTGCTAGGTAGTATCCCATTCAAGCTATCTGATCCAGGGAAGATGTTACACAGTTTTGGGACACAGGATGCAAGCTGTTTCTAAAGACATGGAAGAGATTTACCAAACAAAAGCACTCGCAAATTTATAATATATATAGCTCCCTACATACTGACAGTGGGTGACTTCAATACCCTATTCACACCAATGACAAGACATCAAGACAAAAACTTAGGGGTGAAACTGGATAGCCAGTTTCCGCAGGGTTCCAACATCTGTCTGAAATAGACCCCAACCGTTTTCTTCATAAAGGATGTCCCATCCTTCTCAGTAGAAATCTGGCGAGGCAGGATGCAGCTGGCACCATCTTTCATCCACCCATATGATTTAATTCTGTGTTTTATTTGGGTACTGTTAACTAATTAAGTTCTATCAGGGCTGTGCTCATGGCTCCCTGGTTCTTAGATACTTAAGCTGAAATCTAAGCTTGTCTTTCCCCATCTGTACGTGTTCAAGTGTATTCCAGGAAGAATCTATTCCACAGCTTGTCCTCATCATCCCTTATGTGATGGTCAAGTGGAGCAGCCACGTAGGGTCCCACAGGGATTGCAGTAGGTCTCACTTCACCAGTCACCACAAAGAAGAAGCTGGTTAATTATGATGTCAGTGTATGCTACAAATTCTGGTTCCCACCTGCAGACTCTGGTTCTGTGCTTAAGCCCAAGTAGAAGCTAAAGTATTTCTGAAATACTGTCTTTATCTCATGTTTGTTTATGTGGAGTGTGTGTGTGTGTGTGTGTGTGTGTGTGTGTGTGTGTGTGTGTACATGTGCCAAAGCATGTTTGTGAACATCAGGGGATAACTTACACTAGTCCTAAGGATTGAACTCAGGTCCTCAGACTTGGCATCAACCACCTTTAACTTTTATCCGTGGTAGTTACCTTTTAAGCCCTGAAAAATTGCCATTATAGCACAATATTATGGAATGGTTTCTGATGCTTATTCTGTAGCAGTGGGGATCCAGCAAGTGAGGAGAGTTTTCTGCTCTTGTAGACAACCAGAGTTCTATCACCAGCACTTATGTGGTGATAGTCACATATACCTGTGGTCCAGTGCTTGGATATATAACACCCACTACTGGCCTCTATGGAAATGACACTCATATACATGTATATGCAGACACTCATACAAATATGTACACACACACAATAATACCCACTCCTGGCCTCTATGGAAACAACATACATGTGGTATAAACTTATATAGATATGCACACACACATAAACAAATGATTAAAATAAAATCCCAAAAAGAAAAATTTTCCTAGACAATCACTCTAATGTCACAATGACACATGACTTGAAGAGTCAGATAGAAGACGTGATATTGCTATAATAAATGCTAGACCAAGTGAATACTGTTTAAAAATAAGGGAGTATAAGCTTTCTAAAAGAAATATTTCCTTAAGATGCCTTATTAGCTATGAATTTTGTGCCTCTAAGTATATCTTTGATAGACAGGAAACAAAAAACAATAGACTAGAAAGAAAACCAATCATTCCTTAGTCATGACAGAAGCCATAATGCAGATCTGTTTAGCAGTGGCAGATCACACAGAGCAAAGGACAATCTGAGATATCAGACTTCTGTGTGTGGAGGAGAGCTCAACTCTATAGAAAGAAATCAGAGGGGAGATGTAGGTATCAACTTAATATGTGGGTATCACACGAGTAATACCAGCTGTCTCAGTGCATATCGCTGTCAGGCTCATAAACCCTGCTTGTCACAGCAAAGTACATGATTCTAAAGAAAGTGACTTGGGATACACTATGATACAGTCAGTAAGTATGCCGTATTAGCTACTTTTCTAGTTACTCTGAAAAATATTTGAAAGAAATACCTCAAGAGAGGACAAGGATAGAAATATCTCAAGAAAGGACAGGGACAGAAATACAAGAAAGGACAGGCTAATTTTATTCTGGCAGTGTTTCCTTTTATTGGGGTGGGAATAGCATGGCAGGGTTCTTAGGAGTGGGAGCATGTAGAAAAGCCTCATTATAGCCTAGTGAATCAGGAAGCAGAGGGCTGGGGTGGAACAGGAGGGGCTATCGCTTTCAAGACTCAGATTCTCACTTCCTTCATCAGCGGTCCACTTCTTAAAGGTACTCCACCTTATTTAGAGACCAAATACTCAAACACAGGAGCCCATGGAGGGTACTTTGTACACATTAATACACATACTGAAAATCTTTATGCAAACAAACAAGCATCGTTTAGAAGATTCAGTCTGTGCCAATTTCTTGGTGAGCATGTGTGCCCACCAGTGATTTCATGGGTGATCAAGTTTAAGAAGCTGTCATAGGATCTGGAATGATGTCTCAGTAAAGTACCTGCTAGAGAAGCTGGAGAACCTGCGTTCAGATCCTCCCCACACCCTGGACTGTATCAGAAGCATGGATGTGGGTTAGACAAGTAGATCTCTGGGCTCTTTGACAAGCCTGCCTAACTGATGGATGATCTCCAGGTTAATGAGAGTCCCTGTCTCTGGACACTGAAGGCATTCGACATTGATATCTAACATTTATAAGCGCCTACCACAGGTGTGCACACCCACATTAACAGATACATGCAGGACACGTTAAGTTGGAAAGACAGTAGAGATGAGAAAGACAGGGAAGGAGGAGAGAGAGGGAGCGGGAGAATGAAGAAAAGGACAAGAAAGAGGAAGAAGAGGAGCATGAGGAAGAGTCCTAGGGAGACATTTATCATGGCATGATAAAACTATAGCAATCTTAAGAACTGGTACAAAGCTTTCTCACTAAAAGCCTCAAAATGTAGGTTAAAGTCATTGCACGGCTTAGGAACTAAACGTTTTACCTTCTCTTGTTCAATCTACTTTTGTAGATCTGTCGTGCCAAATACACTTCATCCACAAAGCTAACATGGGAATCAGATACAGTATTATATGGGAGGGCTCTTGGCAGATTATAAAGCAGTCTGGGTTTATTGCATGGCTATTAAGAAATCCAATTTTATTGCCTAATTTAAACAAGGCAATTGCTTTAGAAAGAGTTCTCCTTTATAACATTAATTCATTTAAGCACAAGGAAAACAAGAACATAATATGAATATTTTTACCAATCAATTTGTAAGTAAATTACAGATAAGCTTAACACGTTAATAAAACAAATAGCTGGCAGAGACTATCAGCAGCAGAAAGAGGTGTGTGTATCAATGGAAAACTTTGTATATGTGTAATGGAAAGAAATAGACAGGCCCCTTCACTTCCTTGAGAACTGCAGAGATTCCTATTTGTACAAATTTGTCTTTAACATTCCACTTCACTTGTTCTATCTCCCATGTGAATAGAAGTCTCTAGAAGTTCTGATAGAAAGGAATGGAGGTAATCTCCAGGCATTTACACTATGGACTTCCCCTGTGTGCTTCTCAGATGATAATGTTAAATCTGTAATAAAAAAAAATCAAAATAGTTTGAAACTTACAGCCTGACTTCTGATACTCAGGCCAATGAGCGCACATCCTTCAGAAGCCCTGTTGAGAAAATTGATGGGTCTTCTGAAATATGTCTGTTTGCTTATCAAAAAGATCTGGAGGCTAAACTTCTGCCCCATGAGGGCAACAGCTTAAGGGCTTAATGTTCTTGCAGGGCTGCCTGGCAAACCCCAGGGACTCAGCTGTATCAAGCTTTGCAGTAACGTGCTGGTTCGTCCTTCAATTTCTCTTGAGGGCGAGTTCTGGGCTAGTTTATTATCTCATCTAGATTTCAAAACCATCCTCCTTGTCCACACAGCCAGCAGAGTTCACCGTGCAACACAGACACATGCTGTGATGAGGCTTTACCACTCTGATGGAATGTTTCCACAGCACATCAAACATTAAAGTCCATGATGATTTTAATCAAAAGCTTGGCAACTCTTTAAAATTGCTTCCTATTTATCTACTAATGAAAGCTCTGGGCTAGAGAAATGGCTCAGTCCAGAGCACATGCTGCTCTTGTAGAGGACCCAAGTTTAGTTCCCAGCATCCACACTGGGAAGTTCACAACCACCTGTAGCTCCTGTTTCAGGAGGTTGGGCATCCTCTTCTAGATTCCAAAGATGCCTCTAGACAGGTGGTGGCCTTAGGTGTACTGCGGCATTCATAAAATAAAATTGAAACTTTAAAATCTTGGAGCCCAGTCCCTGCAGAGGAACACCTGACCCAATCTTGATGTTGGGATGAGGAAAGCAGATTTGCCTGGCGTGGATGCTGAACTAAGCCACCTTGGGACCTTGGGACCTCCTGCCCTTGCTGGAGAAGAGATGGGGAGAAGAGAGAGTGACTGGGAGGGGCCAGAGGGGGAAGGGAGTTTGAACAAGGGGATACATGGATTAAAAAATGAGACTTTATTCATAACAAATAAAAAAAGGAAAAAAAGTTTGAGCAACATAAATCAGTTTAAAAAAAAAAACAAACCCTTTAAAATCATGGGCTCAGCCTGACAAGCTGAACTTGACCTCTGGAACCACAGAATGGAAGGAAAAACTGACTGTGGCTGTTATCCTCTGACTTACACACACACACACACACACACACACACACACACACACACACACACACACACACCAGTGTGCTGTGCTCTTTCCACAGTCATAAACCAACAGATGTTACTAAAACATAAAAGACAAAAAATGGAAATTATTTCACTCTTCATAATACACGTAACTATAATATAATGGGGGGACTTTGAAGGTATGTTTCCAGTTAATCATCAAAATTTGCCACAAACCATTACCTCTAATGAGGAGTCCCGAAGGTGTGACACTCTCAGTATGACCAGACACACCGGACTATCATGAAATGGAGGCAGTAACAGAGAATACAGTGCAGATGAAATAATGGGTGAAGAGCTGGGCATCAGTTCCCAGCATGAAATAGTGTAAAATGTTCTAGTGAGACTCAGAGAAGAGAATCAGTGATGAACACAAAATGCTGTACTCATCTCGGCTACTTCCAGTTAAAAGTGTATGTCAGTCACATCCACATACATATGTAATTGTGCTTCCTGCTAATTTTTTGGCAAATGTGCTCCTCATGGAACACTTAGTCTCTATGTGAGATTAGGATAACTGTCATATGCAATTCAGTGGTTTATATGTACAGACTTCTAAGTTAACTCTCTTAAATGATAGACAATCATTGAGATACAGTGTGAATTCTGTGCTAAACATATTTGTACTGATCCCACTTCTTAGGGGCTAAGGGAAACAAAGCACAGTGATCTACAGTTTAGGGCTTCCAAGGCCCTCCCTTGGAAGTTTAAGTTTGCTTGGGAAGACATAAAGAATCATGGTTGTATTTCTGCCATTGGAGTGAGAATATCACTTGCTCTCCCGATAGTTAATTGTCGTCCGACCTGCGCTGTCTTTCCCATATTACCAAATGAAAATAGTTCCTGAAACAATGACATACTCTTTTAAGACGGTGGATAAGTTTAGAAGCCAAACATCTATGTGTGTGCAGGCAATTTGAAAGTCAACATGTGCTGAAAGGCAGTGGTTGAGTCCTAGTAGTCAACCCCGAATGCCATTGTATTTATATTGGAAATTGTGTTTTTAGCAGAAAAGGATTAAACTGAAGCATGGAGGTGTTGCTTCTAACACATCTCAGGCTTTCAGATGAACTTTTAGTAACTAGAGAAATGCCATACTCTGTGGATAGGCAGCTGTAATCAGTGTGGACAGCCCAAAGTGTATTCTGGATAATAGAAAGCAACCACCACCCCCAGTAATCTTAGAAAGATGACAAAGAAGAGGAGGTAAAAGACTAGAGAAATAGCTCCCTTGGTAAAGTACTTACCTAATAGATGTTAGCATTCAGACCCACTTCTTGGAGTCCTGGCCAATAAGCAGGTAGTACCCTGGCTCACCCATCATCCCAACAACCTCATTCTACTAAGTCCCCTTTAAGGAAAGACTCCTCCCACTTCAATCTCTCTTGCAATGAGGCTCATGCCTCCTCTCTTCTTTCCCCTTTACTTTTTCTTCTTTCAGCCTCCACCTGTTTTCTGCTTCATCCCCCCCACACACTTAATAAAACTTTCCACAAAGTGTCTCCTGCACGATGTGTCTCTCCCTACCACCACCTACCATGACCACCACCAGCCGTGTCTGCATAGTGTGTCTCCCTCACCCACCATGGGGCACCTAGGCTCTAATGCACCAAGGTCTCTCTCCTGTTTTACAACAGTAGGTATGAGGACATTAATTCAATTCCCAATACCCGCATAAGAAGCCTGGCATAGAAGGTAGCATGCTTATAATTCCAGCATTGAGGATGCAAAGACAAACAGATTCCTGGAGCCTGCTGATCTCAATGGGCAAGCTGCAGGCACATAACAGACCCTGTCACAAAGGATGTGGATGATGTTTCTGAAGATAGCAAACAAGGTTGTTTGTATCTCTCCACATGTCTGTGCACACAAGAGCCACATGTATCCATACACTCACATGTACACACACACACACACACACACACACACACACACACACACACACACACGCACACACGAATAAAGATAAAAATTCTTAAGGAAACTTCATCTGAAGCAAGCACGGGGTGTATTGAGGAATGTTCAAATTGTGAAAACTCTATCCTTTGATCACCACTTGAGCGAATTTGCAATTGTCTTTTTCATTAAATAGCAGTAAGCTAATGAGAATGGTTACACTGCAGAAAGAAATTTTAATCAGAATGAAACCGGGTCTTTGTCTTAACAAATGCTGTGCAGTATGTTTCTATTTGAAGGAACAAAAAAAAAAAAAAAAGAATATTTAGGACATAAAACATTAAGGAACTAGGCTATTTTTGTATTTAGATGAAAATTGTGGGCTGACAGTTAAGTTCAAGACTCAAGTGGTACATTACACCAAAAGACCAAAGTTTGCGGATAGGCCTCTGCTTCCAAAAGCCATCTCCTACTTAACAGTTGTGTGGTGGTAATGAGTTTTGAGTGTCACCTGACTGGACACAGAGCACCCAGACTGCCTATCTGGGTACAGCTAAGGAGGATGTTCCTAGACCCCAGACAAGATGAACATATGAATTACTAGACTTGGGATAGTGAGCATCCCCCATGTGTGGTGGTCGTGCAGTCAGCTGGTGGCTTCACTGAAATAAAAAACAGAGGAAGAAGAAACTCACCCCTGTTTTCTTGCCTTTCTACTTAAGGTGCGACATCTCATTTCACCTTCTGTGTCCTTCTGAATCAGATTTTACACCATTGGATCCTCTGGTTTTCAGAACCTTAAAGTTATACTGAAATCACTTCTGGCTTTCCCTGGTCTTGAGACAATAATTATTAAACCTCTAAGTGCCACATCCCCTAAATATTCTGTACCACTTTTGTATATGCCTATGAGACAATGTACACAAGCAATCATAATACTTAATATGCTCAGATACACTCACACACTATGGTGCCTCTGAAGGACCACAATTAGTACAGAATTTGCTATCAAGAGTGGTTCTAGAGGAACATATTTTAAACAAGGGGCTTAAATATGTTTGCATTTGATATGGAGTTGCAAATCGGTTAATTTTATTAGGTGTAAAGGTGCTGACATCTCTACCTCCAGCAGTAAAGAATGCATGGATAATCAACGGTCTGAGAAACTTTTGAAAATATTGAACTTTCCACATTGTGTGTTCCTGATTAACCATCAGGAAGAAGTAAGGGGTTAAGTGAATATATAAAGCATGCTCGCAAACATTTTTTGGAAAAAAAATAGAGACATTTTCTGGTTGTTCCTAATGTCACTGGATGGCACAGTGAAAGGCAAAAAGAGTGGGATCTGAGAATCCCAGCTCGAATGCCACATCTGTGACATGCGTAAGTGTCCTGTTGCTCCTATCATTTCTGCAAAACACATGGAGAACCTAAACCTCCAAAAGGTTCCCTTACAAGGTAATTTGAACTCCCAGCCTCACAAGCTATTTGTTATTGAGGTAATAGGTTTATCTGAGAAAAAAAAGATCAAAGCTGTAGACTCTAATGTGATGGGAACATATGAGAAGACCCTACTGAAGCTGTAGATGTTAGTTCTTCCAGAAGCAGCTTCTCTATCTTAGATTTTCTTTTATCACTAAAGGGAGCTAATTTTTTAAAACTAGGACAGCTGCACACTGAGGGAGTAAAATAATCAGATATATCAGGGACTATTGTCCAATGGCCCTGAAGAATACTGATCTGAGTCACCTACACTGTCACTATAAATAATCAGTCAGAATAAGAGTGTGTGTATAAAGGTCAGGAGATATAGGGAGATGTCATGGCTGGTTAATCTTCAACATAATCTATGCGCAAGCTTTCTTGTGATTATTTCCAAGTTCTGGCATACCTAATAAATAGGGATGATTCCACAGTATTTCCTGTTGTTATGGAATGAAGGCTGTTGTGGAATATATAGATGGGGCCCTAGAGACTTCTGAGGGCCTAGAGACAAGCCTGGCCTCAATTCAAATTGTTTATAACTTGTGGTGACATGTTATACATTTAATAAAACCTGGAATACCAAGAAATCCACAGGAGTGGTGACTTTCTCCTTTAATCCCATAACTTCAGAGACAGAGATCTTTCTGTGTTTCTGTGAGTTCAAGGCTAACTACCAAATAGAATAGCTCACACCTTTAATCTTAACCTGGATGGGATACACCTGGGTGAAGAAGGTATTTAAGGCAGGAGTAGGAAGACAGATTAGGTATTAGAAGTGACCAGAAATGCAGGGCTAGTTTAACATATGAAAAACTGTAAATGTTATCCATCACATAAACAAATTAAAGGAACAAAACCACATGATCATATTCTTAGATGCGGAAAAAGCCTTTGACAAAATCCAACACTCCTTTATGATTAAAGCCCTGGAGAGATCAGGAATAAAGGGAGAATACCTAAATATAATTAAGGCGATTTACAAGAAGCCGACAGCCAGTATCAAACTTAATGGAGAAAAACTCAAAGCAATCCCACTAAAGTCAGGAAC
>PVIH01016003.1:0-47269 GCA_004025045.1 Sigmodon hispidus
AAGGTCTCTTCCCCCTCCCAACCCATCTGGTCACTTTTTTTTTTCCTCTGCAACTCCCCATCCCCTCCCTGGGCAGGGAGCAGACAGTCCTATGGTCCCATTGACCCATTAATGCTTAGATCAGTCTCCACCTCTGGCCAAATCCAGTTCTTTCCCCTCTCCCTCAAGAGTGAGTCAGGTGTTCCTCTAGGTGGCGTGGAGCTGGTGAGATAGCTCAAAGGATAAGGACACTGACTGTTTTTCATTGATTTTTTTGTATCGTTCTTTTTGTTTCAATTGTGTCGATTTCAGCTCTAAGTGTGATTATTTCCTGCTGTCTGTTCCTTCTAGGTGAGTTTGCTTCTAATTGTTCTAGGACCCTTAGCTGTGCTGATAGTTCTCTTGTGTAGGATTTCTCTAGTCTTTTCATGTAGGCCTCTAGTGCTATGAATTTTTCTCAAAGACTGCTTTCATTGTATCTCATAAGTTTGAGTATGTTGTGGTTTCATTTTCATTAAATTCTAGGAAGTCTTTGATTTCTTTCTTAATTTCTTCCTTGACCCAGAGTTGGTTCAGTTGAGTGATGTTTAGTTTCCATGCGTTGGTATGCTTTCTGTGATTCTTGATGTTGTTGAACTCTAAATTTAGATCATAGTAATCTGAAATGGTACAAGGACTTATACACATTTTTCAGTGCCTGTTGATATTTGCTTTATGACCTAGTATGTGGGCGATTTTATAGAAAGTTCCATGGGGTGCTGAGAAATATGTATATTCCTTTTTGTTTGGGTGGAGGGTTCTGTATACATCTACTAAGTCTATTTGGGTCATAATTTCTGCTAGATCCTTTATTTCTCTGTTGAGTTTCTGTCTGGTTGACCGATCCAAGTGTGAAAGTGGGGTATTGAAGTCTCCCACTATTAATGTGTCAGGTTTGATATGGGGTTTAAGCTTTAGAAGTGTTTCTTTTACATATGTAGGTGCCACTATGTTGGGGGCATAGATATTCAGGATTGAGATTTTTGTCTTGGTGAATTTTTCCTGAGATGAATAAGTAGTGACCTTTCTGGTCTCTTTTTAATGATTTTAGTTTAAAGACTCTTGTTAGATATTAGAATGACTATACCAGCTTGTTTCTTAGAGTCATTTGATTGGAAAGTCTTTCCTTTACTCTGAGCCTGTGTCTGTCTTTAAAGTTGAAGTGGGTTTCTTGTATGCAGCAGAATGATGGTTTCTGGGTTTTTAGCCATCGTGTTAGGGTGTGGCTTTTCATAGGTGAATTGAGTCCATTGATATTATGAGATATTAGTGACCAATGATCAATATTTCCCATCATTTTTGTTAGTAGCTTATATTTCCTTTTTGGGGTAGGTTCTTCTGTGGGCTTATCAATTGTCTGTGGTTACATGGGTGTTTTTGGTTTCCTTAGGTTGGAGTTTTCCTTCTAGGGCTTTTTGTAGGGCGAGATTTGTGGTTAGGTACTGGTATTGTTTAAATCTGGTTATGTCGTGAAATATCTTGTTTACCCCATCTATGTTGATTGGTAGTGAAACTCAACAGTTTTTTTCAGAATCTTCAGTTTATCAAAACAAATTTATAATGTATATCCTTATGATTTTCTGGAATTTCATTCATATCTGTTATAATGTTTGCCTTTCAATTGTTAGTTTTATTAAAGGAGGTCTTTCCTTTTTTGTTTAATTTGGTTAAGAATTTGTCAATTGTGTTTAATCCTTAAAAAATTAATTAATTAAAAAAGAAAATGTCTTACCTAGTATTTGCTTCATAGTAAGTGCTTAATATTTTATTTATATAAAATGCATATTTTAGACCATATGAGCAAATAATTTGAAAAGTCCAGCTCAAAGTGTCATCATTTTCCTGGGAAATACTGTTTTTCTAAATTCTCTGTGAGGTAGTATGGAAGAAGACAAGAAAGAAGTGTGATTGCCATTTCATAAAACTGGTAAATCTCCAAATGAAGCCAGTGTTCTGTTTCTTAGGAAGATTTGCAGTGGCAATTACTAAAGAGCTAGAGTTAATGCAAAGCAGTGCCTATAGCTAAGCCATGCTTTCCTTACAGCAGAAAAAGAATCCATGCCCAGGAGATGACAACAAGAAGGGCCTGCCCTATATTTAATGACTATCCATTAAATGAAAGGCAAGTCCACAGAGGATGACAGGAGAGGTTAATGAGGTTAACAAACCCTCATAAGGCTGATTATAAAGGTAGACCATTTGAGTAATGTTTAGAATAAGCAAACTGCAAGCAAACCAAAAATAATATGAAATAAGTGCTCTTCAAACTATTTAAGATTTGCTGCAAGGGCTTACAGGACAAATATTTCAGAATTCAAATTCCAGACAAAAATAATCATGTGTCTAAATGAAGCAAACTGCCACTTACACAGTACTGAAAATGGAACTGTGTCGTCAGTTTTCTTACTGCTTCAAAACACTTGATCTTTTTCCCATTACTTTGGGAATGTCAGACATCCAAAGCAAGCCTACTTTTGACAAGCAATTACCAGGGCAGATGGGAAAATAGCCACCCTACCTCAGGGTGAGTGCCCCCATTTTGTTTTACTTGAAACATCACTAGCCATGAGGAAAATAATTCTGCTTAAAAAGCTATCTGTGTTTTCAATAGAACCACCTTTCCCACTGCACTAAAATGTTAATGGGTAATATTCTCAGCTGCTTTTAATGTTACCCACTTGGTAAGTATTATTTATTTGGGCTAGTGACCAATAGAGTAGGAGTAAATCATCTTGCTCTATTTAAGCAAAAACTAATGAAATTTTATTGGGCTGTCATATGAACATGCACTGCAGTCACATTTTTTGAACATGAGCATAGGTTTATGCTACAACATTAAGTGATTTTGTGATGCTGTATTGACCTACATAATGTATCAAAAACATGTATTCTCCTGAAATACTCCTCCCACTAAAAATTCTCAAATGTATTTAAATTAGGAAATATCAAATAGTAATTATATGACAATATATAAATGAATAATGGGATTAGTGTGCATAAATTAAGCATTTGAGAAGGTCTACTTATTCATTTTGCCCAATGGCACAGATATTGTTTAATTCCCTTGAGCACTCAATTATCAAACAAAATTCCCATGTCAAGTATGTTCGTTTCTAACAAATGAACTGTAAGGCATCTGTCACATAGGAAGCTCAAAGTAATCTTTGAAATCCTTGACGCAGTGCCATGAGGATAAGATGCAAGCACCTTACAACTTTAGATTAAAAAAAAAAAAAACAGTGGAAATTCTAATAATAGTTCCTAAGAATGTGCTGTATACTCAAGGCACCCAGAAAGACACAGAAAGGAAAGGAAAGGAAAGGAAGGAAAATCACATAGTTTTTGGCCTGGGTGTGGCTCTCTAATAGAAAAAAAAAAAAACATGCAATCTATAACCATCATTTCAGGCAGGCTATGACAAGTGCAATAAAATGAGGATAAGCAATGTATAATGATAACAGTAGAACAGGAAACACTGACACTTATCTGGAACAGATAAATTGGGTTAAAACATACTTATATTTTATAGTCTCTGGTTTTGAAGGTACCCCAAAGTTCATGTAATGTCACCCATAATTTTGTCATGACTTGCCAAATGCCAATTGTTGCAAACCTTTTTCCAGAAGCTTTTGTGGAAGAATTAAAACTCAAAGGGTTCATAGTGGTAAGATTGTAAATTTTTTTGTTTATTTTTTCCGCCTTTTTATAGTTTATGCTTTCAGTCTCCCTCCCCAGGAGTTTATGCATCTTAATTGGCTGATTAGGTGATAGTCTTGCTCTCACTAAAGTTTGCCCTTTACACATGCAGGACCAGCAGCACTTGGGAACTTGTTAAATCTGTAAACTATCAGGTCCCACATTAGACCTACCAAATCAGAAAATCTGCAGACATGCCCACTGAAGTTCAATCTTTCCTTCAACAAACCCTCCAGGGGATTGAGGTATACATCCCATCAAGTTTGAGAACCACTGCCTTATATATAGGAGAGAAAGATTACCACAGAAGCGTTAGGACTGACATCCCAAATTGCACCCTGAAGACCTTCCTATTTATTTTGAGATAGCAATGAATAATGGAAACATCAGGAAATCTTTGTTACTACTACCCAGAGGTATTTATATTCCAATAAGGCCCCAGAAGCAGTGTTTTTTCATGAATGACACAGTTTTCAACTGCAGGATTTATGCTATGATTAACCCCTATAATATAAGATGCTATAAGAATACTCAAAGCATACTTCATTATGCAGTCTATCTCTGCCCCATGAAGACTTGGATAAACTAGCAATCAATTCAGGAATTTACAGGGCAAAATTCTAATACGAGTAAGTAAAGAAGTCATGTGACCTCTCCCAGACCAGGCTTCTCAATGCTTTTTTTTCTGTGCAGCGTTCAGCTTGTGGAAAGGACTTTGTTCCTATGGAGAAAGTCACCTAACCTATCCACCTGGTGATTCATCCCCAGCTGGAGAGGTCCTTGATTTTGAATGTTATACTTCAAGGATTCCTTATGCTCATGTTAGCAACAAAAGCAAATAGCTGTAACTTCTCTGGCCCTAAACCTCATTTTCCTTGTGAAAGATTTTAATCAGAAATACAATGCAGTAAATTACATCTTCTTTCAGCAATTTAGTTTTCAACCTTGTTCAAACCAACTTCTGTACTTGAGGTTAATGTTGTTGCCAGAGGTGTTGAATGAATATTGGAAATTTGACAGAGAAGACAAAAGACAACAAATAAGGACAGAGGACAAAAGAACCAAGGGTTGATTGAAGGCTAGAGATAATTTGACTGTGCCATGAAAATAACAAATACAAAATAAATTAGACCTTTTGCATCGGAACTGTCTAACAAGCAGCTTGTTAGTTAAATAAGGCATTCAGTAAAGTATATTCTTCAAATATAACTCCAAAGGCATAAAAGAATCACCATTTAGTTAAAGAGAAGAAACAATTCCCTTGGGGTTGCTGCTATAACAATAGTTGCAGTACCTATACAGCTTATAATAAAGGCCGTATTCTCCAGAGAATCAGAAAACAGAAATTTGTGAGTGATGATCTTCCCCACATGTGTTTATAAAGTCACATCGGACATGCCATCTAAGTTCAACTTACCTTGTTCTAAGCAAGCATGACAAGGAGACGTTCTTGTTGTTAAAGATTTAAGGAAATAAGGCATCCCATCCATGTCTCCAAATCAAAGGAAAGCCCCCAAGCAAGGAGCAAAGTATGCACTTACTGGCATTGAGAGTATACAAACACAAAACACACACATACATACACACACATACATGAGAGAGACAGACAGAGAGAGAGAAAGAGAGAGAGAGAGAGAGAGAGAGAGAGAGAGAGAGAGAGAGAGAGAGATTACTTGCTTGTGCAGGGACAGTGTAAGTACAATCCAGACATTATCTTGTATCATCTGACTTAAAGACTCTGAAGATTTCTTTATGGTATTGAATGTACAGGGTTTGAGGAAAAAGAATGGATCCTTCAAGGACTAGGACTGGAGGTAAAGGTAGTTAGGGGTTTTGTCTTGTTTCATTTTGCCTTGTTGTGGTACTGAGAATTGGACCCAGAGTCATGAACATGCTACCACTGATGTATACCCCATCTCATTTAGGATCTTTCATTTTGAGATAAGACGGCACTGTATTGACCAGGCTGACCTTAAACTCGGTGTGCTCAACCTCCTGAGTAGCTGGGATTACAGGCCTGTGATACTACAATGATTTTGAAGGGAATTTTGATATAACAAGTTTAACATACCAAGGGCAAGTCAAGTGGTTCTGTCTATATTGCATACAATTGAGGAAATCTGGGTACTTTCTGGGATACAAAATGTGGTGCTACCACAATGAGAATAAGCAAATGTGCATGAAATATAATTGAGTTTATTAAAGATACATTATGACCATGTATACCTACCTCACTACTCAACCAGAGAGCCTTGAAAATGCATGGGTGACACAGATTGCTGAACACCATACTCAAAAGAAGTAATATAAATGGTACTGAAATGAAATATGCTGAGTAGATAAGTAAAGGGGGACAGATATAAGAATAACACCTAGAATTAGGAAGAAAATTGAATTTAGAAATTCAAGTTCACAAAATGGCAGGTGAAGAGCATAATTCATTCTACTGGCCATTTGAAGCTGGCATCAGTTGAAGACCAAGAAATCGGTCTCAACATTTTGTTTTGAAACACAGAGTGTGCCTGAGAACATGTTTCTCTAGTTCTCTATATGCAATATCAGCCAAAGTTGCTGCAAATTAAAAAGAATACTTCAATATTGTTCAAAAATTTAGATAATTTACACTGATACTGGCCAGTGATTAGAGTAAGTACTAGCAACTAAGGGATAAAAGGAGCTAAGAATTATTCTTGAGGAAAAAATGGATGACATATAGTGTGTAAATAATGAGAACAAATGCAGCAATATACAGGGGATCTTAGAGCATTTAAAGTCTAATATATTACAAAAAGAGCTCAATACTGATAATATGGAATAATACATTTTATGGAGCTTTATCATGTTCTGTAAGTTGGTGTGGATCATAAAATATGAGGAATAAAAAAGTAGGGAAGTTGAAAGATAAGTATGTGCACATTATTTATGAAGGATGGAGATTGAAATGAATGAGAAGAATGAGTAGACAATGTCTTGAATAACGATGACTTTGATGAGTAGTTATCGCACAAATCTGTGTGCATCATAAAATATGAGGAATATTAAGGAGCTGAAGAGTCAAAAGACAGGTCCTCTCAGAATGAGATACACAATGAAGGAGGAGAGGAATCCGGGGAAATGAAAAGAATAATGATGGCTTTTATGAGTTTTTCACTCACTGCTCCGGATTCTTCATAAATATAAGCTATATAGAAAATAAAAGAGCAACAAAAAAGAAAGGACAGATCTGTGTCTGTCATAAAATATGAGACAATAATGCCAACTATGCCTGACAAAATAAAAACAAAAATAATTGAGTCTAGTACAACTGTGGAAAGGCACAATATCTCTAGATTAATGTGGGCAAATAAAATGAGTGAGTGTAGAACTGTTTTACCTACATAGAGCTAGCAAGCACTAGCTAGGCATTATGGTGGTATAGCCTGCAACAAAGTTAAATGACAGAAGGAGTGGAAGGGGGAAGGGAGCTTGAACAAGGATATACATGGATAAAAAATATGACTTTATTCATAAAAGAAAAATAAATTTAAAAAGAAAAAAAATGACAGAACTTGGGCAAGTTCATAAGTCAACCATGCATACTCCAAAAGTGAACACAGTATTGGGGGAGTATAGGAAGAAATATGCAACTGGTTTCTAAATAATTAGTCTCTATACAGTCTCTCCTCAGGCCCCTGGCTCTAATTTGTAAGTAGTTTGTGGGAGAGTTTTCACAACCTTTTTAACATAACCTCTATTTATCTTATTAAATATTTTGTGAGAATATCTAAAGTGTCACTATAGGAGCTAGAGAGATGGCTCAGCAGTTAAGATCACTCACTACCCTCATGGAACACAAACATCTTGTTCCCAGCACTCACATGGCAGCATATAGTTGTCTATAGCCCCAGTTCCAGAGGATCCAATGCACTCTTTTGGCTTCCATGAGCACTGAGCTAATGTGGTACACTTATATACATGTAGGAAAAACACTGATACACATAAAACAAAAAAATTTAAATCTTGAAATAAGCTGTTACTACAGAAATGAAGAGGTTCTCCTTTTCATCCTTGTTACATTGGGCTAAGAAGCAGATTTGTCTGATTTGTCAAAGGTAGTTCAAAATCTGAAACTCAGGGACTATAAGTTCTTCTATGTTAGGATAAAGGAGATTTTAACTTAAGAATGGTTACAAGAGAGAGTGACGGGGGGCAGGAGGGAGTTTTAATAAGGGGGTACATGGATAAAAAATATGACTTTATTCATAATTAGAAAAATCAGACGTGGCAAAGCAGGTGTCACTATTCAATTTACAGGTTGATGATCCATATCACAGAACTAGGCGTGTTTGTCTAAATGCTCAGAAGATACGGAAATGCTGGTAGAACTAATTATATACTTTTTCACTTTGTGTAATGCTTAATATCTTGTAATTCATGTTAATGACTGTCCTTAGTGAACTCCAAATAAGTCCTGTCAGCTTAACTTAGAACCAGTTTCTCAAACTGCAATAAAATTTAGTAATGGTGTTTATTGTCTAAAACAAACTGAACTTGATGCCTGTCTGCATCTGAAGATGTTTTGATTGTGTAGTTTCTGTTCCCGGATGCTCTTCTGTTCTTATTAGCCTTGAGATACTTGGCTTGCATGTTGATTATGTTGAAAGAATATAATATCTCAGGGTAAAATTATTACAGTAAATCAGAAAATCTCTGTTGATTAAAAAGCCATGACCCATCTGAAACTAAGTTTTATCTTCCTAGCATACTATGAACTTTATGTAGTTAAAAGTGAAACAAACTATAATATTAAAGTTTTTAGCAAAATCATTGGCATTATTTCATTTTTTTTGGCCTTGTCTGTTTAAACGACAAAATTCATAAACAAGAGCTCAGAACTGCCAAAGCTACAAGTAGAGTCTGATAAAAACTCTCCCCTCCTTACCCACACCCTTAATCAATGATAGACCAGTGAAAATCCTTGCTTTGATTCTATTCCATAGCCCTCATTTTAAGTTCATAATCATAAAGTATTTTGCAATTTATCAGATAATTTAGAACTGAAATCAGTGGAAACATTTATGAGCTATGTCCTTCAGCAACAGTCCTCTTTAGGAACTAGAACGAGATGAAATTTATGTGTTTAAAATAGGCAGTGTCCGTAAGTGTTTTACTTAACTTAGAGAAGGAAAACATAATACCATTATGGAATACCATACCTTCACTGTAGACTTCAGCTTCAAGTTCACCCAACTATGAGGCAGAGAGATGGTTCAGTAAATAAAGCACTTAACATGCAAACCAAGTCGGGGCCTACAAAATTCATGTAAAGCCAGACATCATAGCACATGCCTATAATCCTAGTGTCCATATAACAAGAAGGCAGGAATGGGAATCCACAAGAGCTAGCAGGACAGATACTCTGATGTATGCAGCAGTCAGAAAAAGGTGCTGTCTCAAACAAGATAGAAGGCAAAGCCCAATCCTCAAGATTATCCTTAGATTTTCACATGCATACACAACACACACCATACCTATACTCAATGTATACAAGCACTATGTTACCCCACTAAGATTGCTTGCTTGATTCTATTTTCTAGACACAGTGGTTTAACAATATATATCATGAGCTTTAGCATATTCACTCTTGTATGAGTTGATGCATAGAAAATATACACAAAAATTGATCCTACCAATTACCTGTGATGAAAAGACCAGAAAGAAGATAATCAACAGGGACTTCAGTCATAACTAGAAGATATTTGTCTATTAACTATTTTCATTCTAATTTTGACAAGCAAAAATGTGTAACTTCACAAACAGAACACTCTCCTAAGGAGATAAGTTTGGTTTAGAAAAAAAAATGAACAAACAGCATATCTGCAAATAAAAGGTGAATTAAATAAGTCATGAAATATTGCTTTAAGGATAAATTATGTAATAACAAATACATGTTCTCAATGCATCAGATAATATTGATAACAATATTAACTTTAAAATGTCAGAATTGTGACTATACTTAGTATGATCTCAGTGTTGATGCATAAAAGCATACTATCTCTCAAAATATTAGTAGTACTTATTTCTGGTTGGTGAAATTATTAGTTTCTTCACTAAGCTTGAGTGTTTTCCAAAGTTTCCATAACTTGACATCAAGATTCTTATTTTCATGCTTTTCTGATTTCCTTTCTCTTTTGTTGCAGGCGTGCCTGTGTGATTCGAGGCCAAGTAGTAGCTGTGGATGGAACCCCTCTAGTGGGAGTCAATGTCAGTTTCTTGCATCACAGTGATTATGGCTTTACTATCAGTCGTCAAGATGGAAGGTATGTCTTTTTCTTCTGATGACTGTAGGAGCAGAGTACTGACATTTAGCCATAATTCAAGCCAGGACTCACTCAATATAGCCACAGTAGTAAACCCATCTTCCTTTTAGTTGTAAAGATTCCCTCTAAAATTTCAAGATTCAGTCATTTTATCAAGGGCATTTTAAACATGTCTTCCCTGCTATTTGAAGTGTAACAGATGAGTAGAATGGTAGAACGGCATGTACAGGTCCTGGGTTGGATCCTCAACATCACAAAAACAAAGCGCCCTTCTGAGTTAACTATTTCCATAGTGACCACAACTAATGTATTGGCAAGCATAGTCAACCCATATAACTATATGAGTTACTATTAAGTATCAACTACCAGACTTCTAATGATCTCTCAAAGTTATTAGAGACCTGAGAAGCATGACCTTGAAGTTAAGCCTTTTCACTCTAGAAAAGGATTTTCTTCAAAAACATTTTTGTTGCTGTCACTTAGATAGACACTTGTTCAAAAATCCTTGAGTCAATAGACCTATGTGTCCATCTTGAAGGTAGCTATTTATGACACTCAAGAATACTATAATAATAGCCTTGGGGTGCCCTAGGCTCCAGGTGGCTGCACTTAACGTGTCCTGCTCATAACAAACCACTTCACTTCTCACAAAAAGACCTGTTGGCTCAGAGCTTTATCACAGTGTGATAGACTATCTTATTTCAAGAACCTACAATCAAACCTTATTAGTCCTGCCCACTTCAGAAATGCTAATTATTCAACTTGAGCTGTGCTGAATTTATTTTTTCCAACTGCCTGTCAAGAAAATGTGTGTAAAAATTAAAGACCATAAAGAGGAGGTTTTTAACCTACTTAAGACAAGAAACTGGTTTTAGAAATTTCAGAAATTATTTGTATGTAAATTATATTACTAACCAGCCATCACGTTATTATAACAAGCTTCACAAAGCTGTTAGGGAAACAATATTTCCTGTCAAATATTCCATAATTAGAATTCTCTGTTACTCAAGTGAATCTATCTCTCATTTGGATTGAATGACAGAATTTTGCACATTCACCCACCAGTAACTGATACACAAAACAACCCTCTGCCATATCATTGTCATGAACATGTGTATTACTTGAGAAAAGAATTATTTCTTTGACTCCTTATGACCTGTTATGGAGGTGTGATGGGGCCTCAGTTTGAGTCAATGGTTCATTTTATATTTATAAAGAATGTAAAAGAATCTTGATACCAAAAAGTCTTAAGTCTTCTATTTCCAGAATACAAAAAAAAGAAACATTAAGGAGAATAATTTTGTTGACATTTGTACATTTTTTATTTAAAATGCCAAGACCCTGCACTGATGAGTTTTCTGTGAAAAACAGGTTTATGTAAATGGAAGGTACTAGCAAGAGTCCCCTCTGGCAATGACATTCTTCTTGGGTTCCATAAAGAGTGTATTTGTTCAAAATATGTACCCTAAATGCCATCCAGACTGTCCCATTAGCATTTCTCAGACATAATGTTACTGTGATAAGATCTTCCTTTTATATGTCTGCTTGCTTGTTGCTACCTCGGACTAAGGATATTTCTTTCTTTCTTTCTTTCTTTTTTTTTTTTTTTTTGACTAAGGATATTTCTAACGTACAATATCATGAGGAAAATATACCCAAAAATACAGATTATAGAAAAGCTGATTTTTTTAGGTGTGATCCAAGCTTTTTTTTCTTTTTTATTATGAATAAAATGAAAAGCTGATATTAACACATAGATACCAAGTAGACACAGAGTGTAAGATTCAGAGTGCTGAGAAGACCCTCTGTCTCCATGTATCAGTTCTATTAATCTGTTGCACTGTTGGCAATTCTCACCCAGAAGTACCACAATCTTGGGCTAATTTATCTCTGAAAGCTTATACCAATAACATTTGTATGTGAACTATAGATTATTTGTCTCCATTATTAATAAATTTCTAATTGACAAAACCTTTTCTAGAGACACAGAGAAGATATAAGACAAAAACTCTATAAATCAAAGGAAAAGGAAGGATGATGAAAGAAGACTGAGCTGTGAATGAAGTCTACATAATCAGATAGAAAAGGACAATAATCAGAAAATAAAAGTCAAGTCTAAGAAAGCTCAGATGTATATTAGAGCTTCCTGTATGCCAAATACGTTTATTAATGACATTATATTCCCCTTCACAATAACCCTATGGGGTCAACATCATTTATGTCTTCCCTTTTAGAAGAAGGCAAAACTTACTGAAATTGACACAGGTGGTGAAGACAGAGGCAAAGTAATCCTGCTCTTTAATGGTTTACCACCTTCAGTGCATATATGTAACTCACAGCAGTTTAAGATTAAAAGAACTTTTACAAGTAGGTTCATTTGGAACATTAGATGTTTCAGAAACCTTCTCTCAGGATTAGAAGATAAAGACAGTTCCCTATGATCCACCCCAATTGTGGTTCCAATAATTTTCTACCTATGAACAGGACTGGTTGGACATGTTATAGATTGGTGAAAATTTATGAACAAACCTTCTTGGGGGTTTTAATTGTCATATAATATAAAAACATATTTGTAATGATATATAAATGGAGGGGATTTGTGACAGGAAAACTGTCAAGGATTGAGTTATTCTGAGGGCATTCTGTTTGCCACTGCAATGATTAACATTAATAAGTTTAGAGTAAAGATTTACCTTTCACTTCCATATTAATGAATAAGCCAGGTAATATTTCCTATGTATAACCAACTGGGAAGAAGAGAAGTGTGACTCAGTGCTCCCCAAGATAGAGAAACAAGAACATTTATATATTAAATATAGGTATTTAGAAGAATCTAACTTCATTCATATTCATATACACATATATATGTCTTTGCTTTATTTCCAAAAGTAACATTCATTTACAGCAGTAGCTGTAAATATAGATTAATCATATTGAATCCATTATCAATAACATATAACTACAGTTCATGGAGATTTAAAAGAACTAACTCAGACTCAAAGTTAGTATGTTAAAGATAAGACTCAAACTGAGATGTGTTTAAAGTCAAACTTATTCTTCCCACAAAAGTGACTGCTCTGTCTGCTTCATATTTGTAGAAACACAATAACAATACAGTGCTGATTTATTGAAAAAAAACAATAAATCAGCACTGTAGTTTTAAGGAACTTAGCTTAATGTTTATACAAAGCAAGTGCATTTGGCAAAGGACATGAGGTCAAGTTTATGTAAAAGGTGATCAAAAGGAAATATTTATTGATAAATAGTATTGGACTTTCCCCTATGACATTTGTCTTAAACTGCTCCTATGTTATCATGAATTCCACCTCTCTATCAAGTACAAGCTGTTTGGATTTACATTTTAGTTCAAACTAAGATTATTTCCTAACTCAGTTCTCAAAATTCTTCTTTATAAATCCATCTTAATATTATTGCTTCTTCACTAAAAAGGCAACAATAAAAATATTATCCATCTTTCATTATCTTTACCTGGAAAATTTCTTCAATGAAAGATGAATAATAATACTTGACAAACCCTAATAAATGTCATATAAAGGAAGTGGCAAGATGTCCATAATTTACTTGGTTTCCTTACCAGGCTTTTTAGCATTGAAAAAAGTGTTTTTACAGAAAGACAATTTCTAATGTAGGGAAATTCTTACATTGTTCTCTGATGGACTTGGATTTCTTTGAATACTAAAGAGCATCATATTATCTTTTATCCATTTTAATATGTAATGATAATGATTTATCATTTTGTTACTTTTTTATCATATTCCATTTTTGAGTGCTTTCAAGTACATTACCTCAAAGACATCGTTATACTTAAAAAAGAAGTGAGGTGGAACCATCAGTGCAGAATAAAATGAAATCTGAGGCTTTTATGCTTCAACACAATAGTCTTGTCAGAGATGACTTCTTTTTCGGGACATAGTTGGCTTACAGAAGAGATGGTCTACTTTTATCAGAGATACAGAAGAGCTGGAGGCAGGGATGAGTAGGATGAGTTACCAATTGTCTTGCAATAAGAAGCCAGGATCAGAAATCCTAAATATGGAATTCTAGCACAATCAGGAGCTGAAGATGGTTGTCAGATGCAGGAACTTGATGCATAGTTTATTTCTAATTTCCATGAAAACTTTTCCTGTGCTGGTATGTTTCTCCCAAAGTTATCTTAGAGACACTGTCTGATTTCTGGGACTGAATTTGTAGCCCTGAACAAGACATTTAATATTTGGCTCCTTCCTTTTATACATATGTATAAAGAATATATGTATATATATATGGATGAATGGATAGATGTATTTCTAAATATGTATGTCTATATGCTATATATTGTTACTTATAGAATTTTTCAGGATGGTATGCGTATTAAACATCCTGCAAAATATTAGCTATTCATCCTTGTGCAATCCTTAACACAAAAGGGAAGTAATTTCATATTTGGCCTCAAAAAATGCATGCAATGATTTTGTTTAATATAATATTAAAATTGTTATTTCAAGTCTGGTAAATATCAACTTCTGGTACAAAATCACATATCAAAAATCTACTGAGTGATAAAAAGAAATCATCCATGAAATAAACATCAAGTGAGTGGAGATTTATAAAACAGAAAATAAAAGTCCATATAGTTTCCACGAAGTAAGAAATAATGCAATAATTGACCAATTTTTATTTTAAAATTTGTTTTATTTGGGCTGTTCATATCATTCAGAGTGTTTCTCCTCCTCCTCCTCTCACCCTCTTCTTTCTTCTCGTCCTTGCCCTTCTTTTTTTCCTCCTTAGTTTTGACCTCGTAGCCATCGGTGGCATGTCTGTTGTCTTACTCTTTGACCGATCACCTTTCCTATCTGAAAAGAGAACACTCTGGTTGCCTTGGAATCAGTTTATTGTGGTGGAGAAAGTAATTATGCAGAGAACTGTAGCAGACACACCATCCTGTGATATTTCCAACTTCATCAGCCCAAACCCTATTGTGCTTCCTTCACCACTTACATCATTTGGAGGATCCTGTCCAGAAAGGGGAACTATTGTTCCTGAGCTGCAGGTAAGTATATTGGGTTTTACCTGAATAAAGTTATAGTCGTTAGAATGTTTGGCAGTGTATAATGGCTAATTTTTTATGTCATTCCTGTTGTCCCTATAATATGGGTGCCTTAATTTTTCAAAGAAAGCATTTGAATAAAGTCTGTCTAGTACATTATTGACAAGGATATTAGGGCACTATCTGTGGCCATGAAAACAATAACTAGCTGTCAAGAGAAATGCTCAATTTCAACCTAATCAACACAATGCCCTAAAAAACATGGTGAGCTGGCTTAATAATGATAACAGTATAACCAATGAGCTTGGAGTGTTTGTGGTTATAAAATTGAAGCTGCTTTAAAAAAAATCTATTCTTTCACTGTACAGGTTGTATTTATTGATGTTATTCTCAGAATTCATAGAAGTTCTTGTTCAGCTACATTTAGTAAAGTTGGTTTTCAAGCCTGGAGGGGGTTTGTGTTACACAACATTGCTTCTAAATATTTGAGCTTTATAGTTTAGCATTCTTGAGAATTATTATTTATTGGACATTCAATTATAAGCCACTCTGAGAGTCCTAGGCAACATTATAGAACTATTCTAATGATATTTAAAAGCAGATGCTCATAAATGGACTTATAAGTCTTACAGATCCAAAAATCAATAAATGTACCCCAAAAAGAGTTTAATGGACATCCCCAGATGGAATTAACTTTACTTCTATCACAACAGCCCCAAAGCTCCAAGAACTCCCTCCTGAAACACATCACATAAAAATAACCCTCTCTAGGAAAAGCAGTTCAGAGTGTTGGTTGTCTTGGCTATTCTAACATGTTTCCTTATGAAGTAAGAAAAACCGGAAAGTAATGAATATATCTAACTGGTACACTAATTCTTTCACAGATGTCACTAGAAAATGTAGGTTGCTGGTCAACATAAAGGTTTTCAAAACTAGAATTACATATTACTAATAGAATACTAAGGTAACGAATCTGTTATCATTAGCTACAGTTAAAATCTAAAATAAAAAGCCAGTTGATAATTTTAATATTAAACATATAGTGTAAAGGATAAAATACTGGACAAAATATATAGAAGAGGGGATAATGTGATGACTCAGAAGTTGATTATACTTGATATTCTTTCTGAGGTCCAGGTCTGATTCCCCCAGCCATATTTGGTAGCTCACAATTGTTTATAACCCCAGCCTCATAGGATTACCTGCCCTCTTCTGGTCCCCATGGACACCTGAATTCATATGTGTACACATGCACACACACACACACACACACACACACACACACACACACACCATTAAAAGTAAAAGAATTTTTTAAAGGGTTTGCAAGAGAGATTAGATCATTGAAAGTAACAAAACTATCCCAAACATGGAAAAGCATGTGTTGCTGTGTGTTTATTAGTCAGTTCTATGGACCACTTTACATGCAAGTATGAAGAATTTGAAGGATAAAAAGGTCTATGGTAATAATAAACAGGGCACAAAAATAATTACAAATGTCACACCATGTCTAATATACTAAATAAAATGGCCTCCTCAGCTATTTTGTTTTGTAAATGATGGAATACAAGATTCAGTTTTAGTCACCAGTTTTTGACATTTAATTCCATCTGTAGTAATAAATAAATAAGTAATAGCAATGAATTTACAAAGCCAAATGGCACTTTCACTATAAAACCAATGTTTAGCACAAGATTTACAGGAGAATTAGTGGGAATTTTCCTTTCTGTCATTGGTGCCAAGTTGGAGAAACTTATACCCAGCCAATTGTACATACAACCATAAAGAAAAATGTGAAAAAAAAACCTGACTAAAAATTTGACCTCCAGACAATTTCAGAGATCCAAAGTAATCAGACTTGATGACTTCAGTAAAGATTAATTCCAGGGATCCCTCAGTCTTTGTCATTAAATATCACTTACTCAGCCTGCTTCTGTAATCCTTCTCTTAGAAAGCCCGGTCTAAGCAATAGATTTAAGATATGTGACACACCAAGCAAAGGTATGTGTGTGTGTGTGTGTGTGTGTGTGTGTGTGTGGTGTGTGTGTGTGTGTGTGTGTGTTTATATAAGAAAGAAAATCCCAGAGCACTGAATTGCTTGACATTCAGTGGTATGATTTTCCCAACTATTGCTAAACAATTTTTTGAGCACTGTTGAAAGAATAAAAATGTTCTTTACAGTCATTCCTATCAGCAGAAGATGAAATCAGTCTGTAGCATTGGCTATATTTCTCATTCTCATTTATATTTAGTAGAAAATTCAAAACCTTTGGTTGCCCAGTCTCATAAGAATCTGGGAACTCCTGACATAATCCCAATATTCACTGGCCTTTAGTCTGTTCCTTGGACAACAAAGCATGGCGTTAATTTTCTCAATCTATGACCATTAGAGAACTAATTTTTGTTTTGTTTGCGTGTGTTTCAATTTTAGGTTGTACAGGAGGAAATCCCCATTCCTTCCAGCTTTGTTAGGCTAAGTTACCTAAGCAGTCGAACACCTGGGTATAAAACATTGCTACGGATCCTTTTGACACATTCGACGATTCCGGTGGGCATGGTTAAAGTCCACCTGACCGTAGCTGTGGAAGGGCGACTCACACAGAAGTGGTTTCCTGCTGCAATTAATCTGGTCTACACATTTGCTTGGAATAAAACGGACATCTATGGACAGAAGGTTTGGGGCCTGGCAGAAGCTTTGGGTATGTTGAAGTATTTCTATTTAAATAGCAGTTCTTTGCTTACAAAAAAAGAAAATACTACATGTGTATCAATATGAATTTGGAATATTTATTGATTTTTCTTTCAGTTAAGGAATATAATATTTTCATTTTAATGTAAACATCCACTTTGGGCCTGCTTGGAATTCCACCAGGATATATTTTTGCAATAAAATTGTTTTAGTTTCATAATATCAGCAAACCACAGGAATCACACAATATCTGACTTATACTGTCTCCAGAACTGAAGGTTGCCTTCTAACAGGAACCTTTGGTATGGTGTTCTGAAGGCCTTGTTTTTGAATTTGACATTTAGACTGTCATTTCCACTTATAAACTATGAAATTCTAACATATAGGTGTCTCCACTTGTTATCGTTTATGTCTAAGATAGACTCCAGAAACTTATTATTTGAATAGGTTAAATTAAAAAAAAATCATCCTGATTTCCTATTATGTTTGATTTTCTTTAAGCTTGACGAGTAGCATTAACATATCATCCTGAAATCTAAAGACAGATTAGAAACTGAACTTCTGAAGGAGCAGTGTTCACATTGTTCCTTAAAAATGTTTGCCATAATATAACCCCACATAGCTAAGCAAGATTTTTTAGACTATAATATATTAAACACTTCTTTTTCAGAGAAAAATGAACAATCTAGTGTCTTTTCTCTGCTTAGTTAAGATTTATATGTTTGACTAACAATATAATCTATGTTGTAGTTTATTAGAATACAAAGAACATGTGCAGATTTGACCCACCTCAGTTCCATGGACAAGATTTCACTGATTTCCCCAGTAGGGAACAAGTTTGTTTATTAGTGAGTATAGCTCTACTACTAAACTAATCACTTTTCCTTTCACTCAGGTCTTCACCTACTATTCTACTATTTATCTTGCATTCAGATCTCTATTAGAAAGAATTTCAAATTATGTAAGCCAGTCAATGTACAGCATAGAAATGCTCTGTAACTCAGAACGCTACTGTAAAGCTAATTTCCACTATGCTACTGGCCAGCCAATTCTCATTCCCTTTTAAGTGTAGTGGCTATTAGAAAGTTCTAGAGCCAAACTCCTTCTCTAGGTTCAGACTATCTTCCTTGTAAGCAGCCACCTGTCTCCAGGTTTTCTCTGATCTCTGTGTCATCATTCTCTTCCTTGCTCTTATAGGACAAAAAGGCTTTCCAGTACTTCCCATTGCTGCCACTCTGATAGTTTTCAATTCCCTTTTTTTCTTGAGCTTTGCTCATGCTTTGATTCATACTCTTAGTAAGCACTGTCCATTTCCTTCTGTGACCATAACTCCTAAATATTAAAAGCCCCATATTTTTCCACCCCATATACTAGCATATTTTACTAGGCAGAACAACCCAAAATTTCTTACATTTCTCCAAAGCTCTCTATCTTCCAGTTCTTTAGGATACTCCTTAGACCTCTGCTGAATTTACGGATTAATTTAGTTGTTTGTGTTGCCACTGTTCATTTTTTTAAGCTGTAACATGTACAAATACATACAACATGCTAATAAAGAGCTATTATAATTTCTATTATTTCTCCACAAGATTTAGATACATAAATCAGAACCAGATTTTTTTTTAAAAAAAAAAAAGCTTTGTTAGTACATAATTTACATACCATAAACCTTCCCTGCATTTACAGAAGGCAATTAGTACAATTAAAAATGTTATGCAACTATCACCAATATCTAAATCCACAATGTTTTTGTCATTACCCCCACAAAACCACTCCACACATCTTAGCAGTTACTCTTCACACCTCTGTCTCCCCTGGACCTGGAATCTATTAATCCTTTCTATCTTCCTATGTTTCCCTAATTTGTATTTTTCTTTTTAATAAAAGTTTTTTGCATACCCACCACTGTTCCCCCATCCTCCCCTCTCCCCAGTATTCCCCCAGCTTTCCCCCACCCCATTCACCTACCCATTTCTCAGAGAGGACAAGGACTCCCAGGGTTGTCAATGAAGTCTGGCCTATCCAGCTGAGACAGGGCAGGCCCTTCCCCATTGTATCAATGATGAGCAAGGTAGGGAATATAGGGAATGGGTCAAAAAGCCAATTCATGGATTAGGAATAACTCCTGGATCCACTGCCAGAGGCCCCACAAACTGTACAAGTCACACAACAGTCACACACATTCAGAGGGCACAGCTCAGTCCCATGCAGGTTCCCCAGCTGTCAATTTAGAGTCAGTGAGCTCCTAATAGCTCAGGTCAGCTGTCTCTGTGGGTTTCCTCCTTATGATCTTGACCCCTTTGCCCATATAATCCCTCCCCCTTCTCTTCAACTGGACTGGGAGCTAGACCCAGTGCTTAGCTGTGCATTTCTGCCTCTGCTTCCATCAGTTGCCCAATGAAGGTTCTATGACAAGATTAGGGTGGTCATTAATTTGATTATAGGGGTAGGCCAGTTCAGGCACCCTCCCTCCCCACTATTGCTAGGAGTCTTGGCTGGGGCCACCCTTGTGGATTCCTGAGACTTTCCCTAGCACCAGGTTTCTCTCTAACCCCAAAATGGCTCCCTCTGACAATATATCTATTTCATTGTCTCCCTCTCTGTCCCTCCCCCAATTCTGCCATCCTGTTGCCTCATGCTCTCTTTTTACCTCCCCTTAACCCCCACCCATGCTCCCAATTTACTCAGAATTTAGCTATTTCCTTTTCCCAGGGGGGTCCATGGATGTCTCTTTTTGGTTCCTCCTTGTTACGTAGCTTATCTGGGGTTTCAGATTATAGCCTGATTATCCTTTCCTTTACATCTGAAATCTATTTGTGAGTAAATACATACCATGTTTGTCTTTCTGGATGTGTGTTTCTTCACCCAGGATAGTTTTTTTTCCTAGTTCCATTCATATGCCCGCAAATATCAAGATGCCATTTATTTTTTTAGCGCATAGTAGTACTCCATTTTGTAAATGTACCACATTTTTAAAAACCATTATTCTTTTGTGAGGCATCTAGGTTGTTTCCAAGTTCTGGCTATTACAAAAGATATTGCTATGAACATAGCTGAGCAAATGTCCTTGGAGGTAAGAATGTGCATCATTTGGATATATGCCCATGAGTGATATTGCTGAATCATTGAATAGATTGATTCCTAGTTTTCTGAAAAATTGCCATACTGATTTCCAAAGTGGCTGTGCAATTTACATTCCCAACAGCAATGGAAGAGTGTTCCTCTTATGCCACATGCCCTCCAGTATAGGCTGTCATCAGTGTTTATGATCTTAGTCATTCTGACAGGTGTAAGATGGTGTGCCAGAGTTGGTTTGATTTGCATTTCCCTGATGGCTAAGGATGGTAAGCAATTCTTTAAGTGTCTTACAGACATTTGAGATTCTTCTGTTGAGAATCTCTGAACCCCATTTTTTAATTGGAATATTTATATTTTTATCTCTAGTTTCCTACATTCTTTATATACTTTAGAGATCACCCTTCTGTCAGATGTAGAGTTGATGAAGATCTTATACTGTAGGCTGTCGTTTTTGTCTTATTGACCATGTCCTTTGCCTTACAGGAGCTTCTCAGTCTTAGGAGGTCCCATTTATTAATTGTTGCTCTCAGTGTTTGTGCTACTGGTGTTATATTTAGGAAGCTGTCTTCTAAGCCAATATGTTCAAGGCTATTTCCCACTTACTTTTCTATTAGGTTCAGCTTAATTGGGTTAACGTTAAGGTCTTTGATCTGCTTGGGCTTGAGTTCTGTCCAGGGTGATAGATATAAATCTACTAGCATTCTTCTACATTCCACCATCCAGTTATGCCAGCACCATTTGTTAGATATCTTTCTTTTTTCCATTGTGTATTTTTATCTTCTTGGTCAAAGATCAGTTGTTCATAGATACGTGGGTTATTGTCAGCAACTTCAATTTGATTCCATTGATCCACATGTCTGTTTTGTGCTAGTACCAAGATGTCTTTATTACTGTAACTCCATAGTAGAGCTTGAGGTCAAAAATGGTGATGCCTCCTGAAATTCTTTTACTAACAGGCTTGTTTTGGTGATCCTGTTTTTTGTTTTTGGTTTTGTTTTTCCATATGAAGTTAAGTATTGTTCTTTTGAGATCTGTGAAGAACTGTGTGGGATTTTTATGGGGATTGCATTGAATCTGTAGATTGATTTGGGTAACATTACCATTTTTATTATGTAGATTCTACCTATCCAAGAGCATGGGAGATCTTTCCATTTTCTGATATCTTAAACTTCTTTCTTCAGTGATTTAAGTTGTCAAAAAGGTCTTTCACTTCTTTACTTAGAGTTACCCCAAGATATTTAATGCTATTTGCAGATATTATAAACGGTGATGCTTCCCTTATTTCTTTTTCAGCCCTTTTATCATTTGTGTATAGGAAGGCTATTGTCATTAATTTTTTGAGTTAAGCTATTATCCTGACAAATTACTGAAAATGTTTATCAGCTGTAAGAGTTCCATGGTAGAATTTTTGGTATCACTTATGTATACTATAATATTGTCTACAAAAAGCAGAAGTTTGACATATTCCTTTTCTATTTTTATCCCCCCTTGATCTCTTTGTTGTCTTATTGCTCCAGCTAAAACTTTCAAATTCTATATTGAATAGATATGGAGAGAGAGGACAGACTTGTCTTGTTTCTGATTTTTTTAGTGATTGCTTTGAGTTTTTCTCCATTTAGATTGATGTTGGCTGTTGGTTTGCTGTATATTGGTTTCTCATTATTTTAAGGTGCATTTCTTGATCTCTCCAAGACCTTTGTCATGAAGAGGTATTAGATTTTGTCAAAAGGTTTCTCAGCATCTAATGAGAAGATCATGTGTTGTTATTGGGGTTTTGACATTTTTCAGGTTATTTATATGGTGGATTACATTGACAGATTTTTATATGTTAAACCTTCCCTGCATCTCGGGGAAGAAGCCAAATTGATCATGATGGATTTTTTTTATAAGTTCTTGGACTTGGTTTGTCAGTGTTTTATTGAGTATTTTTGCATCAATGTTCATGAAGAAGTTTTGTCTCTAATTCTCTTTCTTTGTTGCATCTTTGTGTGGTTTGGGCATTAGGGTGACTATAGCCTCTTAAAAAGAGTTTGGCAATGTTCCTTCTGTTTCTGTGTGAAACAATTAGAGTATTGGTATTATTTTCTTGAAATTCTGGTGGAATTCTTCACTCAAACCATCTGGCCCTGGGCCTTTTTTGTTTAGAAGACTTTTAATGACTGCTCTTATTTCCTTAGGGGCTATTGGTCTATTTAAGTTGTTTATATCATCTTGATTTAGTTTTGGTAAGTGGTTCCTATCCAAGAAGCTGTTTACTTCTTTTAGGTTTTCCAATTTTGTGGAGTACAAGTTTTTAAAGTATGACCTAATGATTCTCTCAGTATCCTCAGTGTCTGTTGTTATGTCCCCATTTTCATTTCTGATTTTGTTAGGTCGGATATGTTCTTTCTGCCTTTTGGTTATTTTGGATGAGGATTTGTCTATCTTGTTGATTTTCTCAAAGAACCAACTGTTTCACTGATTCTTTATATTGTTCTCTTTATTTCAATTTTATTGATTTTAGGCCTGAGTTTGATTATTTTCTGTCTTACACTTCTTCTGAGTATGTTTGTTTCTTTTTTTTTCTAGAGTTTTCAGCTGTGATGTTAAGTTGTTTGTGCGAAATTTTTCCAAATTCTTTATGTAGGTAATCAGTGCTATGAACTTTTCCTCTTAGCCCTGCTTTCATTGCATTCCTTAAGTTTTGGTATGTTGTAGATTTGTTTTTTATTGAATTTTAGAATGTCCTTAATTTCTTTTTATTTCTTCCTTGATGAGAAGTGGTTCAGTTGAGAGTTGTTCAGTTTCCATGAGTTTATAGGCTTTCCGTAGATTGTGCTGTTGTTTAACTCTAACTTCAGATCATGTTGGTTCAATAGGAAACAAAAGGTTATTCCAATTTTTGTATCTATTTATATTTTATTTATGACCAAATATGTGGTAAGTTTTAGAAAAGGTTCCATGAGGTGTTGAGAAGGTATACTCCTTTGTGTTTGGGTGAAAAGTTCTGTATATATCTATTAAGTCTATTTGAATCATAACATCTGTTAGATCCCTTATATCTCTGTTAAGTTTCTGTCTGGCAGACCTGTCCATTGGTGAGAGTGGGATAGTGAAGTCTCCCACTATTAATGTGTGGGGTTTAATGTGAGTTTTAAGCTTTAGTAATGTTTCTTTTACATATATGGGTGTCCTTGTATTTAGGGCATAAGTTTTCAGGATTGAGATTTCATCTTGATGGATTTTTCCTGTGGTGAATATGTAATGTCCCTCCAGATATCTTTTGATAGATTTTAGTTTGAAGATTATTTTGTTAGATATTAGAAGAGCTGCACCAGTTTGTTTCATATGTCCTTTTGATTGGAAAGTCTTTTCCTAACCCTTCACTCTCAGGGTTATACTCTTCAAAGTGTCCGTCTTTGAAGTTGAGGTAGGTTTCTTGTATTTGGCAGAAGGATGGATCCTGTTTTCATTGCCATCTCTTCCTCCAATTTCTTCCATTGTTGTCTGTGTTTCAGTGAGCTGTTCTTTGTCCAATAGGTACTCCTGGTACACCTTGAGGTCTTCAGGGAATAGATGGATTTAGGGGATGGAGTGGGGTTTATAGGCTATAAGGTCTAATGAGGGGTTGTGGTAGGCAGGATTGCCAGCAGGGTTCTTGCTTGCTTGTCTGCAACTTGAGCTGCAATTGATGTTGTGGGAATTAGTTGTACCACGTTGCTCAGGTCTGGAGGCTGGGCTAACTGGCCAGCCGGGAGGAGGGTAACTCCCTAATTTGTGTTTTTCAAAGTAATAGCACCATATAATAAATGGTCTTTTCAGTTTGGCTTCTTTCACTTGACATGGCATTGCCAATACTCATGTGTAATCACATATAGCTGTGCTTCCTTCCGTTTTGTGACTGAATAATTTTCTGTTTATACATATTCCACACATGTCATCCATTTATCAACTCAAGGCTTTTGACACTGTTTTCACTTTTTGTCTGTTTTGGAGCACTATTCCTATATATATTTGTATGCAGGTATTTATTTCAATACTTGATTTTAGTTCTTTTGAATATATATATATATATGGATTTTTGAACAGTGTGGATACTATGTTTAAATTACTGAGAAATTTCTCCACTATTTTATTCAGTAACTGCATAGTTTGTTTGAATTTGAATGTGTATGTGTGGGTATAAATATATACCAATACATGTGGAGGTTGATGTCAAGTGTCTTCTTCAATAATTCCCTGTCTCTCTTTTTTGGATGTAGTATGTTACAATCAACCTAGAACTCACTGATCTGGCTAATCTAGTAAGCCCCAGGGATCCTTCCATGTCTGCTTTTCAGCATTGCAATTATAGCACCAGGCTTTGTATGTGAAATTGGAGGACTGAACTCACGTCCTCATGCTTACACAGTAAGCATTTTCCTGACTGAAGCATCACTCTAGCCTCTGGCTGAACCATAATACCAACCTTATTTTATACATGAATTGCATCTTTTCTTTTTAAATATCTCCATTACTAAATATTCTAAACCTTTCTTTGTTCTGGTTAATCATCCTCAATGAGGGATCTACTATTAGGTTTATCTATAACTAAGAAAACATGTGAACCACATATATAGGCAAAAGAATGTGCACACTCTACTGTTGACTTCTTCCTTCCTACTGTTTGTCTGTGTTTGTCATTCTGACTGTAAAACAGCATTAATTATAATGCCATCTGGGAGGTTTGGAAGGAGGAGAGGGAAGGGCAGAATTTTGTAAATATAATCTCAAATTTTGTAAGTAAAATAATGTTAATATATGTTACTGGTATTTTTGTAAGTCTGATGACAATAATAAAAGCAGTAGATACGAAATACCACAGAAATATCTGAAGTATAAGGCAAAGCAATGGTTCTTTATACACTTAAGGGAAATTTTTTAGAGTGGAGCAAGAAATCTGGCAAAGCTCCCAAAGAAAAGGCCAAAATAATTGCACAAATAGTACCTAAGCTAAAATATGGATTATTTGCCTTGTAGGGAATGTCCCTGTTAGCCATGATTTAAAGGACTGATGCCTAAAGAGACTTTATTTACTACATATCCTTTATCGCTATCTCCTTTTTCTTAGCTTGAGAAAGAAAACAGGTGATTATTTTTAGTGTTCACTGCATTTTAACACATTTTAAAAGAATTTGGCTTAGAAAAAGATTAGTAAATAAGTAAAATGAAAACATCAATTTTTATTATTTTATCTGTAATATACACTAGCATATATCTATGACTTGATATATTCATTACTTATACTAGCCTATTATTTGTATTTTCTAGTCCTTCCAATAATTTTAATGTTTAATTAAAATATAATTAGATGACTTTCACTCATCTTTCCTCTTTCTAGACCTGCTAACTACCCACTCTCAAACACCTCCCATGCCTCCCACTCTCAAGTTACAAGCCTCTTTTCCTTTGCTACCATGCGATCAAACAATATCAGTAAATACAGTCTTCTAAGCCAAGTTTTTTGTTTGTATATGGTTTCATGGCTGACACTCTGCACTGGACAACCAATGGGGGGAGCTTATTCCTAAAACAAGTAAATTTCTTTCATCCTAGCGATTATGGTAATTTTCTAATGATGGTAAAGCATCTGAATAAGTGTTATAATTAAATTGAAGAATCAACTATTCGGAGGAAGGATTGTGAACTTCCAAAGAACACATGAAAAAGTTCATGTAATAAATGTATCAAGGCATTACTATTAAATATATGATTATTGAGATGATAAGTTCACATCTAGAATATACTCTGCACAAACACTTACTTGCAAACATGGCAACACTTTATAATTAGTGTATTGCTATGAGTAGAAATGGACAAAGTTTTCTAGCAAACAGTAACCACAGTATTACATATGACATTGCTTAGATTGCCTTTAAATTCAAACCTCTTAATGTAGCCATAGGTAACATAAAAATAATCACTCTTCTCTAAAATGTCTACCTGTCATCTCTGAGTATGTTATTCTGCATGACAAATATAAATAAGATTACAAATTTTACTTTGCTAATTAGTTTTACATATAAAATTTCCCTACTTCATCTAGACCCCATAGTATCAGAAAGGCCTTGAAAGTGGAATTAAGATTGAAAGATCAGAGTTATAGGAAGATATAACTATGTAACAATTACACTGCAAGACTGAAACAGTGTCAGTTTTAAAGAAGGGGCATGAAAACCACAAAACAAGGAATATAGGTGGCCACTAGTAGCTAGCTCGAAAAGACAGTTATGGGGTGTACCCTTAAAGTCTGTAGATGTTACTCAGTTCTGCTAACACCTTAGATTTTGCTCATTGAGACCTATTTGAGAATCAGGACTGCTTCAACAGTAAGATGATGAATTTATTTTATTTGAATTCTCTCAATGTGTGACACTTTTACACAGTAGAAATAGGAAACTGATACAAGCCTGACCCATCATTCATAATGTTCTACTTATAGCAAGGATTTTGATTAAGACTATGGCCAAGAAGGACTTAACTCTTGTTCCTTCTCATACCAATTAACTGTCAATCTCTGGTCCACCTATTTCAGGATGATGGACTATGAGGAGTCCAAATTTAAATAAGCTGAATTTGAAGTGATAGAGAATATCTAAATTGGAATGCCGCTTAGCTTGAAATGTGGCAATCTTGCTTCCCATGTAGCTTAGCTGTGGGCAATTGGTATGATATCTAAGGACCAGAATGTCACAAAAGAGTTAAGTATTGAAGGACAACCAAAACAGAAAGGGGAGTTCTTAAAATTTAGGCTATCCCATTATTTTCTGCAAAGAAAGAGATTTTGCAACTGGTAAAATACAAGAGTGAATAAATTACCAATAGGGGTTGTGTGGACTCCTTACTAAAAGAAGTATTGGGGACAAGTGATAAGATTTATTAATCCAAGTACACTATTGATCAAGCAGAAGAAGAGTAAACTCACCCTAAGGTTTACTATAAAAGCCACAATCGCTAGTTCATCCAGCTTAGAGAATTTGTTATCTGATTCATGGATAAGACTGCCCTAAAAACTCCATGTGAGCATTTGAAATGATTTGGACTATGTGCTTCATTCCCTGGCTCTACATAAAATATAATCCGAAAAATCATCGTATTTTATTTAGTTTCTTTCCCAACTCTATTCCTTGCAAAACAATATTTTAAAAAATCACTATTGTTAAGTTCATGATGCCGTTAAAATTCTAGAGATGGCGTATTTAATTTGACGAACTAGCTTGCTCAGGGCCTCTGATCTGCATCCATTATGTGAATTTTGTCAAAATAATTTCCTATGTCTGCCTGTGTCTGCATATATTATCAATGTATAATAATGCATTCTGCCTGGTCTTCATTTTAATTAAATTAAATTGCAGCGGTTTAGAGTCCTGGAAGTTCAGGAAATCAGCCATCCGCCTTTAGTAGCACTGCTATAAACAATCCTATTTTTCTTCAAGGTTATTGGCAACAATGATTGCAAAATTATTTAGTACAGTAGTTTGGCAAGAAAGAGTGGTGTTTCTGCAAGAACTAGACTTCCTAAAGGTTCACAATGCATAGGAGTCTGACTAAATTGTATTAGAGAGAAACAGGGGAACATTAATAGTAATAGGTGCTAAGCTATGGCTGCTTTGTGCACACAAAACATTCTTGAGAATGATGCTTTAGTGTTCATAAATTTTCCTCCAGTAAACCTTAAGCAAGCTGGGCATCCACGAGAACAGTACCCACTGAATATTTTAATAATAAATGAGGAGTGCTTTACAATTTTCAAGGTACTTTCACATACATTATCTCATTTTAATCCATATAGCATCCCTGCTTGGTAGGCATGACAAAATTAATATCCAATTCCAGAGAAAGAAACTGAGGTTCAGAAAGAGCCTAAAAGCTTGTACAAAGCATGAATTCTAACCCAGATCTTTCAAGTCCTGTGCATCTTTTTCTGCTGTTGCTCTTGACCCAATGAGGGTCCATCCCACCTTAATAAGTACCCAATTCTATGCCCCAGTGGCTTTCTGTCAGGAAAGCTAGCAGAAATAATAATCTTACATCATTTCCTTCCACTGATGAATTCATAATTGTTAACTGAGAGCAGAACTGTGTTAGACTGTCAGCTTTATAGGCACAGTGCCTGAGCTTTAAATTTTTTAAGGAACATGCTTGCAACCTTAAAGCAAAGTATAAAAAGAAAAGCACAAAAATCACCAGAAATAAATGTTGAGCATCTTAAAAAACAAGCATTATGTCAGTTTCTCAGCTGCTTTCAGTTTTAATCTTTTTTATATTTATTATTTGGTGATTTTGCATCATTCACCCCATCAAACTCAGTTATCAGTCCTCTCAGATTCATACCCACTCTTAAGATCTCCCAATTTACAAAAAAAGCCCATTCATGCTGCTCATTTACTTACTGGAGCATAATTAAACTCCCTGTGGCCAGACCCTTAAAGAAAACAAGTCCTTCCTCACCCACACCACTGCCAGAGGTCATCAATGCAGAAGTGAGGCACTGTGTCATTTAGCTATGCTCTAGCCTTGAGCTCTTGTATACAATGGCATCTTTTTTTAAGTCCACTAATGAGTGAATAAATCCCTTGCTTATCTTTCTGGGTTTGTGATACCTCGCTCAGGAGGATATTCTCCAAATCCGTCCATTTACCTGCAAATCTTAAATATGAAATATTTAGTATTGAATGAGAGTTGTGTTCATTTTAATATGAGATAGAATCTCTAAAGTGAGAGAGCCTAGGACTTCCCTAGCCTTTTAAATGACCTAATACCCTGGTAAGCAAGTACTATGTGTCCATTTCAGTCTGGTAAAACTCATGGTGAGATTGTAAAATTCATTTCATGAGTCTATCAGCATTTTTGGAATGATAGAATATAATTTAGTTGCTAATAATAAAACAAAAATGAACAAAACACAATAGAAAATATCAAAATATGATGCTATAAGAAAATATTGCATAGGAATACTTCATTTCAGTTTGTCCATGTGTGTGTGTTTTACCATATGTATATATGTATAGTGGGTCACAATCAACAAACTTTTTTATGTAACATTCAGAAATAAAAGTTTGAAAACCATTTATAAGGTGACAGATCTAGAGACAAAAAATATCGTGATTTATCAAAACATACAACTTATCAATCAAGTCAGCATTTACAACTGTTCTTGCCTTCCACTCCTTTCTACCAATGCATCTCAACATATTACAGCTATAGTCCTTCAAGATTGAGCAAGAATATAATTTAATCTATCAAAACTAGGTACTTTGGGGGGTAAAAGGGTATTTCTTTTCTTTGCAACATTGCATCCCTTTTACTCAAGCACATTTTAAAAGCCCATTCCTAGGTCGAGTCTCACTCTTGAAACTCCTACCCAAACAAAATTGGATAAACAATAATAAAGGATAGAAATCTTTTGTTTTACTTTTTACTAGGTGAGGTTGAGAATAACTGAGGATTTTTCATTTATTTTTGCTGCACTGGAGAAAAAATGACTCCAGCCAATCTGATGTTCTTTAAATTTCATAAAAGTGCCAAGTAACTAAGTGTTCAACACATGTTACTCTTTCTGTCTAAAATGGTTTTCCCTATGCAGACAGCTCCCCTCAAACTCATGAAAGGTTAACTTACAATTTTTCTGTTTCATGATGTTGCGGTGGCATAAAAGCAATGTGTATTTAGTAACAGCCATACTGGAATTTTGATGTTTTCCTGAGCTACTGAAATGCAATACCACATTCTCTGCTGTTGCAGGGAAGCAACAGAAAGCTGTACTTTCCAGTCACTGAATTACAGGAATACATAACTGATCTCATACAGGGAGCTGTCCTGCTAAGTTCTGATGTACAGTAGGTTAAGTGTATTAAATGCATTTTTTACTCGACATATTTTTCTGCTTGCAAACACAAGCCCATTGTTAGTCAAGGTGACTCTATACAGTAGTTCCTCTCCTCTTATCTATGGTTTCACTTTTCTTGGTTTCTGTTACCCAGTGAACTGAAGTCTGAAAATATTAAATGAAAATTTCTAGAAATAAATACTCCATGCAGTTTTAGACTGCATGCCATTCTGAGCAGCATAATGATATCTCTCACCATTCCATCTTGCCAAGACAAGAATAATTTCAGGCCAGTGAGATGGCTCAGCTAGGAAACTGTTTGACATGCAAGTCTGATGACATGAGTTCCATCCTTAGAACCCATGTAGAGGTAAAAGGAGAGAGATAACTCCACAAAGTTGTCCTCTAACCCCCATATGTTCGATATGGCATATGCACACGTGCACACACACACACAGTATGCACACATAACAATAATAATTTCAAAAGCAGGAAAATAATGATCTCTTTGTCTAGCATAGCCATAGTGTATATACTAATGGCTTATTAGTGTCACATAGTTGTGTCAGTTATCAAATCAACTGCCAGGCTATTGGAGAGCTTGTGTTCAATTAACACTTAATTTACTTAATGACTCCAAAGCACAGGAATATTTGTGTGAAGAAGATACCACAGCATGAACCATGGAAGGATAGATTAACTCTGACTACTGTGTGACAATGCTGCAGGGCACACAGACAAAAATGCCAGCATAAAGGTTTTATACTATCCATAGTTTCAGCCATCCAGTAAGAGGTCTTAGAATGTGTCCCAACAAGTGAGCAAAGCCTCATTAGGTACAAAAAGAAAACCTTCTCTTTGTCTCTCTCGTGCAACATAAATTATAATTTCAACATAAAACAGAATTCGCTTGTTAGAATTATTCCTAATGTTACACATTTTCTTTTGTAACATTTATCCAAACGTATGTATGTGTGTATGTACTGTTAATTTTTTTCTTTCACTAGAATATAAGCTGCACCAGGAGGAATTATGTTTTATTCTGTTTTATTTATCCTCATATCCCAAGTGCCCCATACACTGCCTCTCAACAGGAGGTATTCAATAAATATTACATACTTGTTGAATGACTGAACAAACAAATGAATAAATTCAGAAGTGACCCCTTATCCTTGCCTGTATAGTGAAATGATATGACTCCACAGTAAGAGGAGTACACAGGCACACAAAGGCACTCACGAAGTTGTATATAATCCCAGAACATCTTTTTAGTCTTTATGCTACTAGACTTAAACAAATTACCCAGAAAAAAACTTACATTAAATTTCAATATACAGACTAGTATGAAACAGTTGAATAAACATTCTCACTCCTAGATTCTTTTTTCTACCTTTCCAACTACATATCTCTTAATAATACCTTGAATAACCCTTTTCTTGTAAATGGATAGGTTACATATTCTAAGTAAAGTATTAGTACTGCCAAAGTCACATCCAGTAACTGGCAAAAAGGAAAATATGTCATGATCAGGTTGGATTTAATTTAGGACCACAGTGATGGTTCAGCATTGGGGAATCTATTGCTATAGCTTAGAGGATTAAAGTTGAAAACAATATGACTATTTCCACAAATGCTGAAAAGGCACTCCATTAAAAACCCCACCATCTAAGGCAGACAGTCTTAATAAACTAGAAATTATAGATAAACAAAGCATTTCAGGCAATCAGACAGCATGTCAAATCAAGGTCATGCTACCCTATGATAAATTACTAGAGAATAGGAAAAGATACGTCTTTGAGGGCACATACTTGTTTACAATAGATAACATGTTATCAACATAGTTTTGGTCTGTTGTTATGGCCTTCATTTGGTTCTTTATGTATTTTGTTTTTCATTATTTGCTGGCCTGTCATTAATATAGTTTTAATGGAAAATATTTATTGTTCTATTGAATGGCTTCTCCTGAAGAAAAAGATTTTAATTTCTTAGTTATTCTTTAAATGTCTTCAAATTATTTCTAGATGCATGCTGAGTTCATGAAGGTAACACAAATTTTTCCACTGACTATCAAATCACTTTTAATTATATAATACTTTCATAAATGCAAGTGCTATGAATTCTGAAGCCTTAGCCTGAAGCTACTGAAAATCATCTGCTTAATCTTGTATTTCACATTATCAGCTTTGTTACATTGTATCTTTACCTTGGCTACTTAATGTCAATCTCTTATTCTAGCCATTATAGATGAATGGTGTAATCATAAAACTGGATGATGGATAGTGCGGCCCCTTAGACTTCTTATAGTCCAAATGTGGTAAAAAATAAATAATAATGCTTGCCCCTATAGATAAAATAAACATTAAAAATGTTTTTTGAAATACCTCAGAGAAAACAAGCTAGTCTTTTGCATTCAGTCTTCTTTATATGCCTGTGTAAGAAGACTCACAATGAAGCCAGAGATGTACACCTGTGATCAGAAGGCACAGCCCTATGCAAAAAATAGTATGTGTATCATGACAACCAGTGACTCATGCTTAAAGAATAGTCATTTAATATCTCTGCATGAATGCAAAACAAAGAATGCAGAAAAACAAAACTCTATGTGGAATTAAAGGTGCTAAAAAGTAGGGTGCTACATAGCTCAAAGAGTATATTGACTTTTTTCCAATTGCCTTCTGAATATATTTACACCAGCACGGGACACTGAACCAGCCCCTTTGAAGAATAGCCCATGACCCTTTCTTTGCCTATCTATCCCTGCTTACTGCCAGTGTCCATAACTTCTACAGTCCTTCTGAAATAATGTTGAATTACTGTTTTCTTTTTTATTATACTAGTTTTCCTAGCTCTATCCACAGTGCCAGAGGCTGAATCTGTGACTTATACAATACTGTGCTAATGATCAAATGCTATAGGGAACAGGCCAGAACTGGTCACGGTCCAGTCTGCTTACTTAGCATGGCAGCTGTCATGGTATTGAGCAGAATGTTGTGTCAAGGCTTAACATTTTTAGCACTGGATCCAATATAAACCCCCCTTTCCTATATTTAATTATACAAAACACTAGGGCTCTAGTGCATTACAGTCTGCTTCCATGAGAAGAAGTTGAAGATTGGGCTGTTATTGCATTTGCCAATCCCCTTGCATTTGGAAAACAGTTCTGCACCATGAAGGGAAACTTCTCCTTCCCAGAAGCCAATTGTAAGTTCCAGGATTAAGCTAAAGTGGGCTGCTGTCAGAAAGAAACCTTGCCTTGTTACTCTGAGCAAGGAGTTGCACACAAAAATACACCAACACACAGCCATTCTCATTAAAGTCAGTTGGAATTTTGGACAAGTCTTAAGTATAAATTATAACTTTATTAGCTCATAGAGCTTCTCAGGAGAAAGTAAATCTAATAAAAATTAGAGGGAACTTATTAAGTGGTTGCCTTGTTGCTATTTGCTGTGACTGGAGAGAAAAAATGTAATATAATTGTGGGGTTTGCAGCCAATGCACTTTTTTGTTGTGGACTGGAGAGCAATTCAGAGAGCAGATAGAAGGAGGTGAAAAGAGTATGTGTGTCTCATTACCATTACATTGAGAACTGTTTAATTGATGCATTATGTAAGCATTTCCTGCCACAGAGGTAGGATGATCTTTAACTGTCACTGAGGGGGAAAAAGCAGGCTCCACACCATCATCAGTGGTCACCAAGGCACACTACTTATTTGCAAAACTACACAATCACCTTCCGGAGAAGAGATTCTCGGGTAGCTTACCAGGCTTCCAATGTACCAAAGGCAGATCCCATAATTGCCAAGCATACTGTGGGGAACGTGATGATGGCTTTAAAGGAACCAGTAATTATTGTTGTTGTGATTATTTATTAATCAAGACTTTTAAACGTTGGCAAGAAAAGCAGAGATCATGTCGTTCTGTACACCAACATATTCTTGAATGTGTTCTATAACCAGCTGATCTTTCCAACGTGAGACACATCGCACTATTTGGCTTGTTGGTTTGATCCTAGACTTGAACTTACCAAAAACCTTGTAAAAGTAGTGCAATTTAGAATTGTATAGTGTTAGTGATAAGGGAAAAGGGAAAAGAATTACCTAATGTGTATGTGTGTGTGTGTCTTCAATCCAGAAGTATTATTTGGATATTAAGACCAAAAAACCTCACCTAGATTGGTACACAAAATTTTGTGCATATTTACACTCTTCTAGAAAGACTATAATTTTGTTCACAAGATTCAAAAGTAAATACTTCATAACCCATAATAGCATTAGAAAGACCAATTTTAATGCCCTTTTCTCAACTTGGAGATGAAGAAGAATTTGCCTGAGATCCCAAAGTTACTTAATGGTATATCTGAAAGTCAAAGTTTTTCCTCTCTTGGTCTAAAATCAACTGTTTTGTGTTATTTTGCCAGTATTATGTCAGGAATATTATAGACAGAATTGATTAATGACACAGGCACAACAAAGGATTACCTTTAAGATTCCTTTTAGCTGAGAGATCTTTTTCACCCTCTAATAATTGCCATTGAGAGATTGCTTCCATTATGGTTAGAAATTGTTATTGTCTACTGATCTCTCTTGATAATGCTGCTTAGCAGAGATTAAAATTAAAAATGAGTTTGCATAAATAGGGAGATGGCTCAGTAGACAAAGGGCATGGAGGCCTGAGTTCAGTCCCCTAAACCTATGTAAAAGCCAAGTGCGATGGCATGCATTTATAATCCTAGAACTGAGAAGGCCTAGATAAGAGGACCTCTGAGTTATCTAGTTAGCCAGTTTTGAACTGATGAGCTCTAGTTCACCAATAGACTGCTATCATCATCAAAAATAGTGGTGGAAGCAGCAAGATGACTCAGCTGGTAATGGTGCTTATAGCCAAGCCTGATGACCTAAGTTAAATAACTGGAAACCACATGGCAGAAAGAAAGCTGACTCATAGATGTTGTCCTCTAACCTCCATGTGCACATTTGGAACAGGCTTATAAATACACAGACACACAAATAAATGTTTTGAATCCTAAATTTAAAATGAATATGGTGGAGAGCTACTGATAAAAGCACACTACATGTCAACCTGTAGACTCCACAAATATGCAAACACATTCAAACATGTATATGTACCAAAAATCAAATGAGTTCTAGTAAGTTTTAACCACCTAATAGCTGATAGAACCTGCAGTGACAAAACACATTATATAATTTGGGAGGCCCAGTGAAATGAAAATAAAAATATACATTTCCTTCCCTAACCTAAAAGCTCTAAAGAGTTTCAAAACAATGACAGCAAACTTAATGTCAACTGTATGGCCCTTCTAATCATAAGTCACATCATGTGAGAACTATTGTGATTTCTTACTCCTAAGCATTGATGGGTTGAAAGGCCAAAAGAAATGTAGCCTGCAACTTCAAGATGATCATACATTTATAAAATTAGAGAGTAGTATACTCATAATCTTAAAGATGTTTTGACTTATCAGTATATGGACTCTTAGATACACATACACAAGCAAATCAATTTAATTATTTTTCTGATCACTTAACAATGCCAGTAACCAAAACTAGTTTGCTTTCATTTCTCATTTTTGACCCATTATGCTGACATTGCTTAAGCACCTGTTTTCTTTACTAGTTTTCATAACCAAACAGCAAAGGAGGAACTGAGATCCCCAAGGATATCTAAAGATGTGGTAGAGGCTGGTACTAGAAAGCAGTATCAGAAGACAGACCAACTGGGTTTATTTTAAGCTGCCAGAGAGGCAAAAGCACCTTTGGGATGTTCAGTGTAATGAGCCACCTCTCTCAGGTTTAGAACATCTTGAAGATAGAAAGCATTTTGAAATACATAAGGCAGAAATCTGGGGTTCCAACAGGTAAGCAGGTTCACCAACTGAGAAAATGGCTACGACTTGGTAAGCTTGGGCTATACATATTTCAGTAAGACAGAGACATCTGAGATACCACATTCTGCACTTCCCATTTTAGAGACATAAAAGGGTTCCACATTTAATGCACAACATCTGTGCTTCATAGGAGTTGAAGCCAAAATGCTTGGGTGATGTCCCATTGGTACTCTGTATGCAGAAACAAAAGCATAATATACACAAAGTATAATTTACAGTTGCAGCACTCAAAGCAAACTCAGACTTCTAAGTAAAGTAAAGGCTGTTGGTACAGAAAATATATGAATTGACTAAATCAATTTTATTAGCTTTCTATTTGTTCAAGTGTTGCATAAGTGGTTTGGTACTCCAAAGTCTGTTTCCTGAATGCATTTTATACTCTAGAGGAGTGACAAACCAGATTTTCCCATACTTCTCCTATAAAAGTACCTAGAGGAATTATACTGTGTACTCTTAATTCTCAACAAGTATCTCTTTATGTTTACAGGGCATAATCTAATCAGAAAGCCCAGAATGAAGTTGAATGTTCACATGCATATGTTACCTGTACATGACAGCCTCTATTCACTTAATACTTCTCATATGTACCCAGTATTCACTGATTGCTCATTTTGGAGTAACAAATGCCATTCTAAGTACAGTTTCAGACCATGCCAGATAACAGACATTTGATATTAAATCTCACACCAAATCAGAAACCAACAGCAAATACAATAACTAAATAATTATCAACCAGTGTGAACATGAAATAAATATTTTACAATCCTCTAATATGCGATTAATTCTTTTTTTGCAGTGTCTGTGGGATATGAATATGAGATGTGCCCTGACGTTATTCTCTGGGAACAAAGGACGGTCGTTTTACAGGGCTTTGAGATGGATGCATCTAACCTAGGAGGCTGGTCCCTTAATAAGCATCATATTTTTAATCCTCAAAGTGGTGAGCTACTTTTAAAATTTTGTATTAGTATCAGTTTCCTAATGTTTAGTACACATTTGTTGTTGAAAATTTTGTCTAGTGTAAGAAAACAATAACCTACAAGGATGACACTTAGAGATGTCCAGGATAATATATCTACATATGGGTATTGTAATTTGATGCTAAATTTGTTTTACTGTTTCAGAAACAAAACACTCTCACTTGTTATCACTTCTTCTTAGTTTGTAATTGAAGCCTTGAGTAAATTAAAGAATCAATCATTAGAAAGGATCACATGCATCCCCTGAGTTCATGCTAATTTTTCTACTCTGGTCATGATAGCTTCATTCAAACTTCTCCACTTACTTTGGCATCCAGCTTAGAAATTGGTCCTTAGGATTTTCATCCTGATTTTTCCACAAACATCTCCTAAAGAGGCTGTTTCTAAGAACCTGAAATACTTCAGATTGCATTTTTAGAAAGCAAAATGTGTCTTTAGTTCAACCATCCTTCTATCCACCCTGCACTGATGGGATAAATCTGGGTTATTTTGTGAAACCAAGAGCTTCATTTTATACTTTTGTTAATGATTTTATTTCATTTGTACATGTCTTAAAAGAACCCATACATAAATTGTGATGAGCAATGATAATCAGATTTGCTTTACCAATACAATGGCCAAACCTATCCTTGCCCCAGTATGACACACAGGTGAACATATCCATTGGTGTAAGTCACCAGTGTACCTCCCCCTCCCACTTGAGGAAAGATGGTAAGTTCCATTTCAAATTGTTTGTTTAACAGTAAAGCTTCATGTACAGACATAAAATGTCAACTTTCTTTCAGTTGTCAAAAGAGAAGCTACAGTTTTCAGAATACAAAAATGAAAGGGCAGATGCCACTTATTAAATTATTAGGGTTTTTTGTTTGGATTTGAAAGAGTTTGACATTTAAAGCAGCCAATTTTTTCCCACTCACTTTTATTGGCATATATGGATTGTCTCTTTCAAACGCCTGTCATTGACATTAAACACAAAGTGGGAAACGACCTCAATGGAACCAACCCCCAGCTGTGTGCTCCAGGTCTTATCATTTGCTTCACACAGACTTTAAAATAGAGGGAGCTGTTCACAGAAAGCTAGCTTCGGGAACTACATATTTCTTACATCCCTAATTCACCTATAATTACTTTTTAGGTACTTAGGTATGAAGTTATTTCTGATAATTTTGAACTAGATTGTTAAGTATAGTTTTTATACCATACAACTTACCCATTTGAAGTACACAAATAATGCCTAGTAAATTTGTACTCATCCTCTGTTCACCAAAACCCACATTTGGGATATTTTGTCATAACAAAAATATCTTTTGCATTATCAAAAGCCTCACAAAATCCACTTTCTGTTTCTACCTCTCTGATTATTTTATTCTGAAAAAGAAACTTTACTATTGTGGAATAGCTTTTCACCCCCAAAGGGACATTTGTATGGTTACCACTTCATTTGTGAAGGCATTGTGTTTCTCACCAAGAACTGGTCCCAGGTGCCAGGAAATAGATCTGAAGTCAGCTCTACCAATGCCTTTCAGTTTGACTTTGAATACAATGCCTGTCTTAGGGTGTTTCTGAGGTCAAAATCCCACCCACTAAGGCAGTTTGAGAAGCAAGAATGATAAATGTAAGAGAGCAGGGTTGGGAACACCAATTCAGAAAGCAATGCTCTTCGCCCTCGGGTCAGATGGTCTTTTCTGACTGATTAAGGCAGGAACAATGTCTTTCCAAATTCCTCCATTCCATTTCTCTCATGAAAAAGCCTAACTCTTTAGGCACCCACCCTTTTTGATCTGAGACAGATAGTAGATTAGAAACAAGAATCTGTCTTCCTCCAGTTTCCTCTCACTGGTTAAAAAGACATCTATAATTAGATTGGATGTCTGCTGCCATTCTACTCTCGGTTTTGCTCTGGCTCCCAAATCATTATGCAGTAGGTAGTTTCCAATAAGCACTGTATTCAGACCATTTGTCATTTCAGATACCACAATTATATTTACCTGACAATTAACTCATGGAGAAATGTTTCTAAATATTCAACCTGATGCATATACAGTTTCTACTATCACTGTGATTTAAAAGCAAAAACACTAGAAATGCATGTTTTTCAACATTGTTACCTCCAAATACACCCTTTGATAATTGTAGAGTGCATATTCATTCCTTTTAATTTTATAAAAATTACTCATTATAGAGATTATAATACTTTCTAACATCCTCTATTGTTTCCTAGAACTAATCATTGAAAAAAATTACAGCAATCCAAGGAACTAATTGTATAGTGTTATCTATCTGAAATAGCAAATTTCCTTAGCATCACAAATAGGCCAGTAGTTTGTCGACAAATGGTTTTACTGGGAGAAGATGTAAACTGCCATTGATCATGCTGGCATATCTCCCAGTTTGTGTTTATACCCTCTCAGTCAAGTAGTAAGAGAAATATGTATTGCATCCCTTGTTGGTCATAAGTCTGAAAAATAGTTTCTTTTTTGAAATCAGCATAAAGCACCACCCACTGGCTTCCAGGGGGAATTTTATTTTAAACATGTTTATAAGCATCAGAAAAACTTTTGAGCAAGGCAGCAGAAAGATAGGAATAGTATGTTTTAAAATGTGCTTACCTTAATACAGTGCAAATGTGGCTCTCAATTTGTAGTAAAGAAAGGGAAAACGTGGGGGAGAAAAAGTATCCCATTGAATGAGATTTTATTGTTGAGTATAAATATGACATCCAATTGTTAGGAAGAAGTTGCCCTTCATATAATAGTGTGTGATGTCCTGTTTCAAAACAAGCATGCATGGCAAAATAAACTGGAAAGAAGCAGAGTAATTGATCAAGATTTCCAGAAACATAAACAAAATATTTTCAGAGTAACCTTTTGCAGAAGAACTGGTATTAAATCATTGTTGCTGGATGGTATGGCCTGCTTCTGTGTAATAGAAGGTTAAACAGATTCTTGAAACAACAAAAACACCCTTCAAAATGATCTATTTTTCTAGGGCAATACAAAAGGTGTTTGTCCGTTTTTGTTTTGATTGCTTCAGCTTTAAACAGAAATGGTAATTTCAGTACATGACCACTTTAGTACCTTGCATGAAAGCAAGACATCAATTGTAGAGATGTAATCAGAAAGTACATTGCCTTATGTTTTATTTCCTTTAATCATTCTTCTTTTTTGATGGAGTACTGGGCTTTCTAATCGAAAAGGGGAGTTGTGAAATTGCAGGCTTAGAAAAATGAGTTAGAATAGCCATCTTTAGTTTTTAAATTGCCAGGAGCCTGGTAATAACATGTCATTTTGAGGGCAGTTGTTAACTATACCATTATATTGATATAAAAAAATGGAGATCTACCTGTGAAAATAGATGTTAATAGCAAATTTGGTATTTCCAAGCCAATAATTGGAAAGATTTTTGAATAGTACACCCTACTGTGAATTGCTGAAGTACTGACATGCTAAACAGTGGTTTCTTAAATTACTAAAGAATGTATCATACTCTCATTGGTTGGATTTTTGGCTAACAATCATCAGGTGACTTTTTTTCAATGATGTATAACTGTCATTCCAGTTTCCTTCACTTCTTCTTGTTTCATGAAAATTGTAGTTTTGAACACACAGGATTTGAATATTTGGGGAGGGAAATAAAATTCAGCCCTATTAATCATATTGAATTAATTTTTCAAAAACACAAAAATGTCCTTACTGGATAATAAAGTTATCAACAGTATAATCAATAAGTAGTAACCCTAAAGTTATCTCATATTCTTATAACAAAAGACCAATTTGTTGGAGTGTAAACTTATAGATACTCTTGCAAATCATGTGTTGAAAAGCTATCTGGAATTACCCTGAGAGGGAACATAAATATACTTAAATTTGAAATCGAAAGACCATATGATGGATGGAATTTCGAGTTCCTGGAAGGCCCTTTATAAGTATATATTGGTGCCTTGGTGTGCATATTTTATGTTGTTATTTGTTTTTACCAGCAATATTCCTATCACGGAATGATTAATAATTTCTTTTGTAGAGCTGAAAGTTGGGAGAGAACTGAGGAAGACATTTCAGGAAGCATTTAGGGAGAATAACATAGTGTAGGCAGGTAGATAGAAAGAAACAAGGGAGGGGAAAATGAGGGCATACAAGAAAATCCTATTCATTCATTTTCTGTCAGTTACTTCAGTCTGACACATTGAAATGTCTTCTCACAACATGGATGTTTTACCTGCCCTGGCTCATTCTTGACTGACTTGTGCCATTTAGCACAGCAGTGCTTGTTCCTTGAATTTTCTGCCCAGGCACAGCAGGTTTGCAAAATCATTGAGATTTGGAATAGGAAACTACAAGAGACTCAAAACCTATTTTCAGCATTTACTGAGCACTTATAAAGACTTAGCCATGGGGATTGGCATGAAAAATATAAGAAAGAGTAAGACAGAAGCTATTCCTTCAAGTTCATTCATGCTACAATAAGAAAGATAGAGAACTGAGGAAAACTGTATCACACAATGTAGTAAGTGTTGCCATAGAGCTATGAAAATGGGCACACACAGAAGAGTGTGACGAATTCTGCTAATTCTGCCTGGATGGAGTATTGGAGAAGACATGAGCTAAGCTCTGAATTTTCTTGCTTCAAACAGACAAAAGGAAGAGGACATTCAGAAAAGAGACAATAAGCCGTACAAAAATCATAACAGAAGGGAAGAATATGAAAATAACTATAAATGTTTTGTTAAGACTAGGTATTAAAATACAAAAAAATGTGTAATACGAGAGAAAACTGAAGAAATAAACGAAGACCAAACCAACAAGTAATCTGTATGCCTTATCAGTAACGAAAGCACTCTTAATTCTATAGTTTATATGTACCTAGTGTAAGGCTTCAATAATCTCTGCAGCAGGAATGTGAACAAGGGTTTGGACATGAGTATGCCTAGAGAGAAGGAAAACTGAACTAAGGCAGTAAGAATAAGAACAGGGGAATTTTTCACTACATTTAAGAAGGTGCCTTTCATCACGTATTTTGTTTGTTTGCTTTTTTTTTTTCAGTTAACTTCTTTTTTTCTTTTTTTTCTTTTTTTCCTTCTTTATTTTGTATTTATCAAAAAAACAGTAAAATGAATTTAAAATGTTGAAAAGTTAACAATAACTATAAAGAGGATAAGAATCATAAGCATGGCTTATCAAGGGTGGTAATGCAAATAAGATTGCTACACATATATTTACTTTGTGTTCAGCTTTCCCTCTGAATTTTTTTTCCATCCCTGTATATCCTTATTCAAGGTCTCTTCCCCCTCCCATCACATCTGGTCATTTTTCTTCTCTGCAATTCCCCATCCCCTCCCTGGGTAGACAGCAGACAGTCCTATGGTCCCACTGACCCAATAATGCTTGGATCAGTCTCCACTCCTGGTCTAATCCAGTTTTGTCCCCCCTCCCTCAAGAGTGAGTCTGGTGTTCCTATAGTTGAAGTGGGGTTCGAAGGGTCAGTCCAGGGTGTTTCTGATCCCAAGCTGTTCAGTGGTTGTGGTTTGCCACTTGTGCATGTTTGGCTTTTTTTCTTGTTTGATTGTTTAGAGACCACTAATGAGTGAGTACATCCCCTGCTTATCTCTCTGAGTTTGTGATACCTCGCTCAGGAGGATATTTTCCAAATCCATCCATTTGCCTGCGAATTTTAGGATATCATTTTTTCTGTTTGTTTGCTTTTTAAGATTTATTTATTTATTATGTTTACAGTATAGATGTCGTTATAGATGGTTGTGAGCCACCATGTGGTTGCTGGGAATTGAACTCAGGACGTCTGAAAGAACAGTCAGTTCTCTTAACCTCTCAATAAGAATCAGTAATTACTTAAGCTCAGAGAGAGAAATGAACTGAAGAGGCATCATGATGACCTGAGTTACAATTTAGGTAACTTACATAGCAGAGACAATATTCATGGAATAAGTTTAAACAGAAGAAGAAGGGAAGAGTTTGGAAAGAGATACAGGAAATATAATAAGCTCAACCCCAACTGCTTTTCAGTTTGAAGTAGCTGCAAAGCATCCAGGTAAAGCGGTCCAGTTAGAAAATGCATGTTAGTAAGGACTCCACACAGGGAAAAGTTTCAGCTAACAGAGATTAGAGTCAACATTGTGGATAAAAATGTAATTGATTACTCAAACAGAATGATTGAAAAGCAAAAATGTAATTGATTACTCAAACAGAATAATTGAAAAGCAGCTTCATAAGTTGGTGTCTCTAGTTTTGCAAAGATGAGAGAGAGACAGGGTCCAAAAGAGAAGGAAATTCAACTCCCTTTAGTATATATTTGCAGTGTATTATAGTAGTAGGATTTCTTCCCTTTTCATAAAATCACACTACCATCCTAACTGTGTTATACTGAGGTTAATATTAAAATGAAAGTAGAGTGTCTTTTCCTGAACCAGTTGCATAGGGAGGATAAATTGGAGTCAGGTACATTTGTGCAAAGCATGGAGAGCCAATCAGAAACGAAAACTAGTCACATAGCCAAGTAAATAAGAGACTATTAAAAGTTAGTTATCAAATATTTTATTATAGAATTTGGAATCAGTATTAAAGAGATTCTTCACATTCCTCCACTTCACAGAATGACAGAGGCAAAGAACTATACCACTGTCTCTTATGGTTATACATTTAAACAAAATTAATTTGAATCAAAAGTAATGCGATTCACTCTTAGGCTCCTGTTAGGCCAAAGCTCCCTTCTGTTTTGAACTCTGATGGAAAGTTTAACTTTTGGCATCCTTTTTTGTGTGGCAAACACTTTTTTAATTTTTGTTCTCTTTTTTCCTTTTGCCTAGGAATCATACATAAAGGAAATGGGGAAAATATGTTCATTTCCCAGCAGCCCCCAGTCATATCAACCATAATGGGGAATGGACACCAAAGGAGTGTTGCCTGTACTAACTGCAATGGCCCAGCCCACAACAACAGACTCTTTGCCCCTGTTGCTTTAGCTTCTGGCCCAGATGGTAGTGTGTATGTTGGTGACTTCAATTTTGTAAGGCGAATATTTTCTTCAGGAAACTCCATTAGCATTTTGGAATTAAGGTAAGTTTCTTCTCATCTCTGTATTGACTTGGCACATAAAGAAAAAATACAAGAATAAGATCATGGAAAGTGACAAATTAGTGTCAACAATAGTATAAAGTGTATTTTTTCATATCAAAGCATTGAGTTAATATGGGGAAATTTCTCCCCTATTTGTTGTCCTGTTAGCTCTGAAACAACATATACACAAACAACAAAAATGGACTCAGAAAGTTGTATTTGTTTGCATATACATACACATACATATATATTATGTAACAATAGTAATCAAAAAGAACTAGGTTGTCAGCTTGAGAGTGGAAGGGAATATAAGAGGTGTTCTATGGAAAAACAGCAGAGAAGTGCTGCACAGAAGAAAGAGAGAAGGGAAAATGATATAATTCCATTCCAATTAAAAACCCCAAAATAGTCTGGCCGGTTAGCTCAGTTGGTTAGAGCATGGTGCTGATAAAAACCTCAAAATATATTTAAATTCAAAAACTGTTTTAAGTAATGAAAATATAATTTTTTAAAAAAGTATAATTTTTAAAACATGGAGAAGTAGGAGTAATGGTCACAAGCCCACTCCACCTATTGAAAGGAACCTTTAATCACTGATTTTAAGAGCCCAGAAGTATTGTCACCTCTGAATGTGAGACTTCCCTTGTCAGAATGGCTGTTATATGGATCTTAGTAAGCCCCAATGCTAGCATAAATTACTTAGTGCTGGCCACTATCAAGCTAATAAAAGCTACCTGTTCCATTGTTTCTGGTAGCAGTATCACCAGATTTAAAAGGGCTTTTCAGTCTTTTGAAGTCATTTAATATAGAAGAACATCGAAGTCTGTTTTCTCATGGCATCACAAGGAAGGAAGAAGACACTTTCTGCCTTTGAAACAGCAATTCAGTGATGATTAAAGCATCCATCTTTAGATTTTCTTCCTCTGTTCTAAGTATTTTTTTTGAGAGTACAAAGAATTTTAATACCTTTTGTAAAGAATTCATACCTTTTCGCTCTGCTATAACCTGAAGTTGCGTAAATATTATAACTAAATCAGCCATGGCTTAATAAGCTTATTTCTTCTCTTTCTGAGGCTCTAAGACAAACTGTATGTCCTCTGGAGTTCATGTAAAAGAAAACATCAATTCCTATCCCATTAGAGATTAAAATTGCTGCTTCACCCCTGAAATTGGCAGGGCTTTTCTTCAAATAAGTTATGGCAGATTTATCCATAACATATGACACTGGAAATTAAGGCTAAAGTTTCTAGATTCCAAAGGATTTTGATGTCATCTTTTTAATATTCTGTACAATAATTTTTGCTTCAGGCATCCCCTCAGTGACAGCAAAAATAGTGGCTGACAGCGCCAACACATCATAAAGCAATGTTCTGTACACAGGACCATTGAGATGCTTTGCATCAATTTCATTCATCACTTATGTTCACTATGATGAAAGTTTGACTTTACATGGGCATTCCTCGAATGTTTTCACATTTCCATTCTTGCTTTGGAATCTGCCTCCCTTTTCTCAAACTGAATTATTCTTTCACACCTAGTTTGGGAAATGTAGTCCCAAGCCACCATCCATTTTCCACATTAATTCACTCTAGTTTTAATACATTTCTTAATTATAATTGCAAATGCTGTCATATGGAAGAAAGCTGCTAAATCCCTTGGCTAATAAAAAATAGACTGTGAAGTTAAGACTTTGTAAAGACAAAGCACATCCAAAAGTCTAGAGGGGCACTAATTCATAGCACCCTACCCTAATCAAGTATTCACAGGCCTCACAATGTCAGACCTCATGGAGATTTGTCATTTCTACTAGTATATCTTTTTTGGCATCAGTAGAAAGTCAACATAAAGTCTAAGATATCTGTATACCTGGACTTGAAGGCAACATAAACAGCATCCTACATTGTTTTCATAATCCTAGGGGTGTTTTATCAACATGAATGGAAGCACAGAGCAATTCATTCAACATATAGGATGTCAGGTAGTAAAAAAAAAAAACTGATCTTACTGAGCTTGTCTAGTTAACCCTGTAAAAGCCAACATATGTAATAACTACATGGACTCTTCATCAAAGGAAAATTAGTAAAGTGTATAAAATCAAAACAAAAATGATATTAATAGAAGGATGCCCCAGCTGAATTCAGTCCTTTCCTTTGTAATTTGAGAATAAATTTACCTAAGGTACAACAATTGTCTTTCATTGATGAAATTCACAGTTAAGGATTCTCAACAATTCACAAATTTACAAAGTACTCTGTGGCCTTCAACACTAAGTCATTTTAAGTATAAATTAAAATAACTTGACCATGAATTACAAAGCGATCTCTACTGGTATAAAATGCATTTCATTTCTGTTTATTTAAAGTACTGTCCAAAGCCTGTAATCATTCTCCATTCCTATATTCACTCTACAACACACTGTCACACATGTTCAAGTGCAGAGGCATGAACATATGGGAGGTCACACACTCACATTGTCACACATGTTCAAGTACAGAGGCATGAACATATGGGAGGTCACACACTCACACTGTCACACATGTTCAAGTACAGAGGCATGAACATATGGGAGGTCACACACTCACATTGTCACACATGTTCAAGTACAGAGGCATGAACATATGGGAGGTCACACACTCACACTGT